>JASSUY010046050.1:29413-47317 GCA_032466535.1 Forpus xanthops
TATCTCAACCTGTGGGAGTTGCATTCTTTGGATTCTCCTTCCCATTTCCCCGGGACTGGGGAAGAAAGAGGAGGGGGGTGTGCAGAACTGTTTGAGGGGGGCCTCAAACCACGACAAGTCACAATAAGACTGAGTGGCTGTGTGGTTGCTTAGCCACTAGTTGGGATTAAACCATAACAAGAAGCAGTTGCACAGCTACAGCTGAGAAGCAGGCTAGAGAACATAGGACTTTACTTAGACACATGTACAGGAAATGTTTGTGCCATAATTCAAGATACTATTCAGGTACCTGCTTAGCTTAGCCCAGCCCAGGTTGGAATGGGTGAGCCCCATCAGAAGGGTAAGAATAAGGGGAACTTGGGATGCTCCAGGAGGAAAGCTAGAAGAGACTAAACTGTGAGGTGTGTCAGGGAGATGAAAGAGTAAGAGAAAAACAAGGAAAGAGACAGCTAAAAGAAGAGAGTTGAAAGCTCTAGACATGATGGAGGAAAATCCAGTTTTTTTGTCACTTAGAAAACTAAGTTGGCTGACACTAAATTGAACTCATTCAAAAGGACAGTATGGAAAGAGAAGGGATGTTTATAAAATGCCTTTATTTTTATTCCTTTTTATCTAACCACCTTGATTTTTCCTAATTTAAAAAGTTGATCTTAATTATAAGCTAATAAAAACCTGGAGAGTGGAGCAGTCGTTGTGGGGGTGAGGACTGCTGAGTTTAAAAGGCTTTTGCCCTTCATTATATAAGACACATAACTACAGAAAAATGGTGTAGGGAAATCCTATTCAACACCTTTTAACTAACCTGGGTGTCAACACATACTCAGCAATAAACATAGTTACTGTCGTGGCTTAAGCCTTTCAGGCAGTTTGCTCACTCACTCCTGCCTCTTTCTTCCCCTTGCTCCCGGGGAGATGGGGAGAGGAATCGAAAGAATGCAACTCCCACAGGTTGAGATTAGTAACTAAGGTAAAACACAAACCACTGCTGCTACCACCAATAATAATAATGACAAGAGAAATACAAGGGAAAAGAATACAATCGCTCACCATCTATATCCAGCTTGATCAAGCAGTGCCCCCCACCCTTCTGGGTCTCTGCCCCTATTTTTACATCCTGGGCATGATGTGCTGTGGTATGGAATACCTCTTTGGTCAGTTTGGGTCAGGTGCCCTGTCTCTGCTTCCTCCTGGCTTCCTCTCCTCCCCGGCAGAGCATGAGGTTCAGAAAGTCCTTGGGCAGATCAAAACATTACCAAGCAGTAACTGAAAACACTGGTGTTATCAGTGGTGTTCCCAGGCCAAAGGTAAAAAACACAGCACTGCACTAGCTACTAAGAAGGAGAAAAATGACTTCTGCTGAACCCATGACAGTAACCTTTGCAAAGCAAAACCTACCAATTCTTTATGGACTCACAATAATTCCTACTCTTTCAGCATGTACTGGAGCAGCCCTTAAATCTTCAGTTAAGTATCATCAGGATACTCTAGAGTACATTCACTGTGATTCAGTGCAGTAAATATAATTAAAATTAAACTAACTTGTCAGAAGAAAGAACAAAGTACATTTTGTGATGTAGTATTTTTGATTTGGCTAATATGAAAAACTGCACAGTCCACAGTGGGTTTCCAATTCATAATTAATTAGTGATTTTTGTTGAATTTACTTTTACAAATATTTTGTTTTAAACACAGCCCAAGAGCTCTGTAGTTTTAATTTGCCTTTTTTTTATTTTTTTTTATATATTTTCTTATCATTGTCATGGAAAGCCATTCACGACTTGGCTCGGATAATTGTTCAAAGAATGTTATGTAAGCTTTCAATTATGCTTGGAGCCTATTTATGATAACTGGTCATTCATGTAGCCTATCTTATTGTATCAATAGACATGGCAAAAAGTACATGTAGTTATCGCAGAATGAAAGACTTATTGAAATTTTAGATATATCATTTGACTATTCTGCAAAATAAGAAAAAAATTACCATGCCTAGCACATTTTCCATATTTACTTCTTATATGTAGGCTAAATTATTATTTCATTGATGTATATATTTGGTTTTTCTATGACAGATTTATATTCAATAGATTGAGTATTCATATTTTTAATTATAAATATTTTATACATTTTTTCACTGAACCCACATATATATTCTTTCTATAAAGAAGGAAAAGAATCAGTCAGATCTCAATAAAAACCACATTGTTTGGTCTTCAAATGACAGGGGAACAAAAAACATTACCACAGTTTATGCTTCTGCAGTTTCTTAGAGACAAATATTCATATCACAAAGATACATTTACATTCAATTTTGCTGAAAATCTTTTTAAAAAAATGAAGGATATAAAGACTAAAGATGACAAAAATAATCACAAGAGTTTCCCCAACAGATTTGCACTTATGATTCCATCATCTTAAGGGAATTTAAACTGCAGATATGCTGTTAAGTTACCAGAAAAAGGTGGTGAGAATATTTCCAGTGGAGAACCAACAAGTTTAATGAGAATCAAAGCTGACAAGCTCAAAAGCTGCAAAGAAGCATAACTTGTACTGTGAATATTATTCATCAGGTTGAAGCCTTTTTCAAAATATGCCAGGGGATAGTACAAGGTTGACAACTGCTCTCTGGAAAGTTTTATTGTGTCAAGAATTTCACAGATGTGATTAGGCTGTGTAATTTCAATATATTTTACCAGATTCCTTCAGGCATGGTTAACATCCTATTGAAAAATATATCTACAAAATTGGTGAAATACTTCTATATATTGTGTCACTTAAATAAAGCTAACTAACTCAATAGTTGCAAGAGATTTGAAACCTCCTACTGACTTACTTGCCAACATTTGTTACTTGGCACTAACTGATTATCAAATGCAGTTCCTCACCATAACAGACTACCATACAGCATATATTTATCCAGAAGTATACACAAGAAAAAGCTACTCTGCCCTTACACTTAAAAGTAAGAGCTCTTCCTCAATGCATTATTCCACAAACCTGAAATATAAGTATCAAAATTAATAAAAAAAGAGCAATAAGAAATAATGGGAAATACAGTTGTTCTATGATTGCACTGGAAGAGAATTTATCAGGCAGAGGAAACAGTAATTCAATGACAAGAACTAAACCATGCTACAAGTGGAGACCAGAAAATCTCTTAAGTCTAAGCTAAAACATGGATGAAAACTTCATCATAGTCATTGGTAAATGCTGTATTGGGTTTGTGAGGCAAGGTTTTGGTAGCTGGACAGCTACAGAGTTGTCTTTATGAGAAACTGCTAAAAGATCCTCCTATGTCTAATGGAGACAATGCCAACTAGCTCCAAAATGGACCCACCACCAGCCAAGGCCAAGCCTATCAGTGACAGTGGTAGCACATAGAACCAAAGAATCATAGAACAGTTAGGGTTGGAAAGGACATTAAGATCAAGTTCCAACCCCCTGCCATAGGGAGCGGCACCTCCCATTAAACCATCTGGGATAACGTATTTAAGAATGGGGAAAAGTTGCTGCGTGACAGAAACTGCAGCCAGAGAGAAGAATTGAGAATATGTAAAGGAAACTGGTCTGCAGACACCAAGATCAGCAGAGGAGGGAGAGGAGGTGCTCCAGGCACTCGAACAGATTTCCCTGCAGTCTGTGGGGAAGACCATGGTAAGGCAGGCTGTCCTCCTGTAGCACACGGAGTGCCACAGTGGATTAGGTAACCCACCAGCACCCCAAGGAGGACCTCACTCTGGAGCAGTGGGATGCTCAAAGGAGACTGTGACCAATGGGAAGCTGGTGCTGGAGCACGCTCCTGGCAGGACCTATGGCCTCGCAGAAGGAGGAGCATATGCTGGAGCAGGTCTACTGCAGGACTTGCGACCCCATGGGTGACCCATGAAAGAGCAGTTTGTGAACAACTGCAGCCCATAGGAAGGATTTACACTGAAGAAGTTTGTGGAGGAATGTGTCCCATGGGAGGGACTCACATGAGCACAGGAAGAGCTTGAGGAGTCCTCCCTCACAGAAGGAGGGAGTGGCAGAGACAATGTGGGATGAACTGACCCCCATTTCCCATCTCCCTGTGCTTCTGTGGAGGAGGAGATAGAGTAAACCAGGAGCAAAGTTGAGCCCAGGAAAAAGGGAAGTGTAGGGAGAAGGTGTTTTGAAAGTTTGATTTCATTTCTCATTATCTTATTCTGATTTAATTAGTAATAAACGAATTTCCCAAAGTCAAGTCTGTTTTGCCTGTGACAGTAATTGGTGAGAGATCTTTCCCTATTCTTATCTTGACTTAGGAGCCTTTCATTGCATTTTCTTTCCTCTGTGTATCTTGAGGAAAGGAGCTATAGAGCAGCTTCAGTGGTCACCTGGCATCCAGCCAGGATCAACTCTGCACATTCCCAAGACACACCAAACAAGCACTACTCCTGAGATATTTCAAAGAGCCACTACAGCTTCAATCACTAGTACCTCATTTCTTTCTTTGACCAAAAGAAAATGAAAACCACCCTGAACCTGTATCATACATAAAAATAAAACACTTTTTTTTTTCCCTATTCTCTGCAGTAGAACCAGAAAAACTTTGAATCATGAGATTATTTGAATGCAATACAGATATGGTATACAATCACAATGATCAGTATTTTCCTTAGTTATGTCTAAGGAATATCAAAAAATTTATCAGCTGCAGCTACACATCTAATGCTAACATCTCTAATTTCAGAACTGCACCTATTCTGTCATATAAACCTTTCAATTTGTTCCATGTATTCCATCATGAAATAGCTTTTCTTCTTTGCCTCCACAACTCTTAAAAACCATTTTCCACAATCTCATTGTGTTTTTTAAAAACCCTCTCTATAATTGCACAAGAGATAGCATTACGTGCCTCTTTTGTGGATTTTCAGTACTTGAGTGATCGCACAAAGAAAAAAATAGGTAACAAACTCTTGCAACTATATAGAAGGAAGAATTTGGAATTATAATAGTATTAGCTTTTACATTTGCCATAAATACACATTTCATAAAGTGAGAAGATCAACAGAGGGTAACTTGCATTAGAATAAGAGATAAAATCAAGCCAGCTCTCCATAAATTTCTCCAAGATATATTGCTGTGCCCTCAGATTAGGGCTTTTAAATACTACATTTCCAGGTTCTGCCTCTTGGATTATTCACTATATTGTAAAAGCTCAATATAGGTGAAACCACTATCTCACCAAAGTCAAAATGATTTGACATTTGCAGCAACATGGCCTAGACCTATCCTAAAATGAAGAGATACAAATGTGAGAAAAAGAAAGGAAAACCACACTCAAATATGGTGGTCTTACTGAATTTTCTTTAAAAAGCTATTTATTGTCTCCCCTTTTATAAACAGCTTCAGGATTAGACCAATCTCTCATTGATGTAGGGATAATCATACGAAACAACATGTGACCAGATCTTAAAGACTGAACTAAAGTTTCTGTTGGATGTAAATGTTTCAATGTATTCTTTTTCTAGTCCCTGCTATGTATTTCAACCCTTTTACAGTTCAAGTCCTCTGATGTTTCAATAGTGTGCTTATGACATGCAGGACAGTTTAACCAAATAGCCATTCCTGTTCTAAAAGTTAAAGCCACCCATCTGGCACATAACTTGGTGCCAACTGTTAAGCATTGAACTGATAGAGGCTCATGACAAAATGCTAATTCTCTTCATGTTGTGCATGCGAACAGAAGAATGAATATGGAGGTTATTAAAATGTGAAAATGATTGATGCATGCCTCATCGACAGTATCCCCTACTCTTAACTGCAGTCAATTATTCAAATAATGCCAAGCCAACATTTTCAGGAAGTGTGTAAGGAATTTGGCAGCTACTTCAGCTTTAAAACTCATTTTATGAGTATTTCCACAAACCCCAAGTCAAATCATCCTCTCCTTCAAAGACTGTTCTCTGAAATATCTGGCTGGTGTTAAAATGAATGCACTAAAACTTGCTCCTCCTTTAGAAAGAAAGAAGTGGCAAGTTCAACTAAGTGCAAAGATGTATTTGAATCTCCAGAACAGCATCTTATGATATTAAGGGACATTTTAGCGGTCTTTCTCAGAGTTTTAAGTCTATAAATCTGTCTATTAGAGCTGGGACCCTGATGGCACCACCTGCCCAAACTGTCCCTCTGGGGCTCCTCAAGGCTCCCCCATGGCTCAGGACCCAATGTCAGACCCTGAGGCCATTAGCCCCTGCCCCAGCCATGAAACAGCAGGGCCGGTCACCAGCTCCCCACAGCCTTGACCAGACATGGGCCCGGTTGACCCTGGCTTACCCACAGCCTCAGGATCCAGCCTGCCTTCAGCCCACTTCCTGGGAGGTGCCCAATGCCCAGGCTGGGACTGCCTGGCCATCCCCAGCTGCTGGCTGCTGGCTGGGGGGCGGGATGGTGGGACAGATCCCAGCTGCCAAGCCCTCCTGACCATCCCACCATGACACCCCCAGTCTCCAAGGAGCCCTGACACTACTCACAGATTCATTAATCAGCTATTTCTTTTATCTTATCTATTAAGATAATTAAATAGCATATCAATACTGTTAAATTACCATTATAAACTGTCTTTATTACAAAAAACTTCTACTGAGTTATTTGTTTTATCCAGGAAAAGGCTGTATGAAAGTATGTAACAGTATGATACAGTGAGCATTTAACAGCAACTCTAGAAAGCTGGTTTCAGTTGCCACCGTTTTTACTAGTCTTCCTCTCTTGTTAAAGTACTTTGAGATTGTTACATTAAAACAATTCCTTGTCAAGTGTAAAACAAGACAAAATATTTAGTGATCTTTAATAAAACAGCAGATCCCTTTCACTCGTAAAATCTCCAGTTGTTTTAAACTCAGGGGTTTCCATTAGCTGGATAAAGATTGTGTGAAATTTCTACCTCTGAAACAACATTCAGCTTGTATCATGGCACTATATTACAGTTCCTATGTGTCAAAAGACAGTCACTTCAATTGATAATACATTAAATCAAAGAAAATTTCTGGCTGTTTCTAAAGAATACTCCAGGTAATGACTTCTACAATTAAAATTTGGAAAGAAAAAAATATTAACTCTCAGAATTAAATCTAATAATGCAAAAGGATACTGAGAAATTCCACTGCAGAGAATGAGAAGAAAAGAAGACTACCCTTCATTTATCAAAAATTTGGTTAGATATAGCAGTCTTTGCACAGGAACCTAGAAAAATATACTGCTACAGAACCCATTACTTAGGCCTTCTTAGTACAGTCACAACTCAGCTCTATGAGGACGTACATGCACTTTTTCTAACAGTTCACACCTGCCCTGGGTTCAGTTGTAACACTTATCTTTCTTCTTAATGTGCTGTGCAGTGAAAACACAGTGCAGTTCTGTGTTTTCAGTTTTAGTCTGAGAACAATGCTGATAACACAGTGAAGTTTTTAGTCACTGCACAGATGTTTATTCTGACCAACGACTTTCTGAGTCTCATGCTCTGCCAGGGAGGAAGGGAAGCCAGGAGGAAGCAGAGACAGGACACCTGACCCAAACTAGCCAGAGACTCATTCCATACCACAGCACATCATGCCCAGTATATAAACTGGGGGGAGTTATGCAGAAGGCCTAGATCCTGGCTCAGGTTGGGCTTGGTATCAGTAAGTGGTTGGTGAGCAGTTGTATTCTCTTCCCTTGTTATTTCCTTTGTCATTATTATTACTGGTGGTAGCAGTAGTGGTTTGTGTTATACCTTAGTTACTGGACTGATCTGATCGCAACCCATGGGAGTTACATTCTTTTGATTCTCCTCCTCAACCCTCTGGGAGCTGGGGGGGGAGGTAGGGAAGTGAATGAGCAGCTGCATGGTTCCAAGTTACCATCTGGACTTGAACCACAACGACATCTCTTCGTAATGCCACAATTTCTGCTTCTGTTCCTGTAACTACTGTTAGTGGTTCTGCTATTGTACAATTATGGATGAGAAAACAGCATAATTTTAAAAAATTACTGACATCCAGATCAAAATCTATGTTTCTGACTCTGTCCAATTTTAGGATGACATAAGGTCAATATTCCAAAACAAAAGACTCCATTTAATTTCAATACCATTTCTTAATGTAATTTATAAGATGACCTTCTATAAAATACATATTTTCAAAACTCCCAAGTGGAGACCAGAAATGCTACTAAAAATGTCTGGAGAAAGGTTCTGTGGCTCTGTAAATATCATTTGCTGGAAACTTCAAATTCTGCTCATAGTTTATGAAAGTCATTGAAATTACACAATGCTACTTAGTCCTGTCAGCACGAACTGAGTCTCAACATCCACTTCTGCAATTTATGTGACAGAATGAGTAACTGTTATTTATCTTAATCAAATAAAAATGACAGAAAAAAATCATGGATTTTAAGTAGTCAGATATCTACTGAGAAAACTGGAAAAAAAAACAACAAAATTTTATAGGAAACTTTTCTAAGTGTTCGTTTTTGATTGTACAATATGTGAGAACTCTGTGTTATGAAGTTTCAGATAAATAATTTATATAATGTATATTTAAAGTATGGATTTTGAAATAATAATAATAACAATAGTAATAACAATAATGATAATAATAGCTGTGAAAAGCCATTAAGATAATATTCCTAGTATGATGCAGTCTTAAACAAAGAAATCGCTACTCTGCCTTCTCTCATCACCACTGGCAGCTGGAAGATCAGCAGGTTCTCATCTATTATCATTAGTTGCTGGGTTTGATGATGAGTATTACTGTGCCACTTAAGTCTGAGATCAAATAACTAGTACTTGTAACTGAGAATGTGAGCCTTATCACAGCTTCTGACACTCATGGTAACTGCAATATATTTAAATAAAGAAAGAAAGAATTCATTACATATGACTGAAGTTTCTACTGAAAGTCCTGATGGAGAACCATGCCAAGATCCCTGAAACATTAATGAGATATTCCTAAAAGTGGACATTTATTAAAATGAGTCTTTTGAGTCCAATTAATAATGGATTTACATTCATATACTATTAAAACCACCCTATTCTGAATCATCCAGGCCTGCATAGAAGCAAAGTTTTTCTGTGTTTCTATCTTCTCTGAACAGTTTCAAAAACATTAATTCTTTATAGTGTGTGCTACCACCTCCAGAACACGTATTCTGTCCTCACCTTACAGTCACCTGAAAAGACATACAGGATATATGTCAATATCCCACCAGTGGTGCTTTGGCCCTGCTGCACTGAGGGAGAACTACATTTAGACTACACTGAATTTCTCACAGTTTGCCAACTGCCTCTCCTCCAAATATTGCCTCTCACATTGTTTCTATGAATGTTCATGAATGTCTGCAAATTGTGTCAGAAGGAGCCCCAAGTTACAACTGCTCCCTATCCATACTCCTCTAATAAAGTCATATGTTACTACTCATATAAAGTGCTATAAAACATGGCAAAATACCATCAACAACTTTAAAATAAATTCAAGCTATAGTTAAAAAAATCTGTAGGAGATGTATGACATGACAATTACCCCAAAACTTCCAAACTTTATGGGATGAGAGAGGAAATACATTTCTGGGATACTAACATAACAGACAAGGAAGTTATGCAGCAACAAGTGTGGACACCAAAATTTTAAAAGAAAACGTGGATACCAAAATTTTAAAAGAAAAGCTTTGAAAAAATTCCTGTGATTATTCCTTAGAGAAAGAAAATTCTGATTTAAAACTCTGAAGAAAAAAACCCCACATTTCTGTAGAATTACAGTGAACAAACTTTTCCAGTATAGATACAATTTATTTCACGTTATTATCCTCAAAGTAGGTTTTTATTATCATATATTATCGGGTTTAGAATATTTTCTTCAAGTACACTGCCAAGAAGCAGGTATTTGCTTAAAATACGAAGGGTAAATTTCATCAAACTTTAAAATCATTAATCATTTTAACTTTGATTCTAGGTACAGACTTAACATCTGAAAAACTGCCATAAACCAATTATTGTTTGGTTTATACAGTGTAATCCATTACTGAGCAATATTTATCACATCTACATCTAACAACTTTATTTCCTACATAGAAAAATTAGTGAACTGTGGCCACTTCAATTTTATATATTGGCAAACAGACAGAGTGCTGCAGTTCTGAGAGTTACAGAAAGTGATAATCACTGAATGGTAAAGCTTCTGGTAAGAAGATTCTATTAAAAAAACCAAAATCCACTGGACTATGATATTTTCATATGGTTATCACACTTATGATTCAAAATTTCCAGGAATAAAAAGGAAGAGAAAAAGAAAAAAAATCAATAATTTAGATATGACAACTTTTTCTTTTGGTCAGATATGAGTAAGATTTTTTTTCTCATTATAGAATCATATTGTTAAAATATGTAAAAATAAAATAAGCAAAAGTTAGCCTTGGGTTAGAAAATGTCAAGAGACAATACTCCCCCTCCCTGACCCTCCTCCCCCAACTATGAAAATGAAGATCTGGATAGCGGTACGATGCTAGAGCCTGAAGTTTAACTGTATTCCTGAGGCTCATAAAGGAGAAGAGAGAAAATGGTGAATCTTGAACACAGAATGTTTTGTCCAAGAGGCAATACATCAGGGAAATTATAATAATCATTATGGCGACCATGGTAATATGACAAACAACCTGCATGGTTTATTTTCATAGAAAGGGTTGGAAAGGACCTAAAGATCATCTGGTTCCAGCCCCCCTGCCATGGGCAAAGACACCCGAAACTAAACCATGTCACCAAAGACTCCATCCAACATGGCCTTGAATACTGCCAGGGAGGGAGCATTCACAACTTCCTTGGGCAACTCATTCCAGTGCCTCACCACCCTCACAGTAATGACCTTCTTCCTTATATCTAATCTAAACTTCCCCTGTTTAAGTTTGAACCCATTACCCATTGTACTACCATTACAGTCACTCTGTAATGTGAAGAGTCCCTCTCCAGCACCCTTGTAGGCCCCCTTCAGATACTTGGAAGGCTGCTGTGAGGCGTGAACAGGCTGAACAGGCCCAGCTTTGACAGGCTGTCTTCATATGGGAGGTGCTTATTTTAAGGTGGAGGTTAAGCTTATACACCATTAGAAGACATAAAACAAGACATTATATTTTTACAGAAGTTTAATCCTCCAAAAACTTAGAATAAGCTGGAAGAGGACAGAGCCTGAGCCTGACTCTCTTCAACTGAGCCAATAGCTGTTATTAGGGTACACATGGAAGACTGATTTTGGTACCACATCAAGTGCTACAAAGATGTAATTCTGTCTCAAATACTGTGCTGGTGTTTAATTAAAGCATTTGAATTTTATCAGCTATCCAAATCTCCATATTTTTACAAAATGGAATTTCTGAATTTTTGCTATTACTACTGATTGCATGACTTCCATAGATGATTTTGACAGAATCTGTAGTCTTAAGAAACATTTCTATGGTGTAAACTTAGCATTTTCCAAGGGAAAATATAAAACCAGATAGGATTATTTTGCTTCAGAACTATTTTCAGACTCTGCTTTTAAAAGCATAAGATACCTTAATTCTGTTGTTAAAAGCAGAAGTAGTTTAATTTCAAAACAAAGATCAATGTGTTTAAATTTCCACACCATTCTAAACTAACAATACCTGTCTTGGCAAAACTGCCTCATAAGGAAAGGCACATTGCAATTTAACTGCCTCACATCAAATGAACCTTGTGACAACATAATTATCATTATGGTATGTTTCCATTTTATCTTAATCTTTTTCTAAATAGTACAAATTTATAAATCTCATCCAAACATTTCTCACTTTCAAGATATGTCCGTGCCTTAGTGTCAAACAAGGATGAAGCCAAATTTCTGTAATTAAACCAAAGCTGTTAAAATATAATAGCATATGTGCAGGTGCAGATTTGATACAGAATCTCATTTGCCACAGTTTTCTTAAACATAATCCTTAGCATTCAAGAGCTACAAATGTTGGATCATTCTCCAGCAGAATTTTTTTAATTCCTTGGCAAAACAGGATTAGAAAACACTGTGAATTGAAATAAATTTGTATAGATACCTTCAGGTCATGTCAGTTTTAATCACCACAGTTTCTAGTTACTATTACATTTTCTATTATATCTGTATTTTTGCTATTATTGGTATTTCAATTTAAAAACAATTTACACTTGATCACTCTTAGGCTCTTCAGAGCATATTTGGAAAAAGTAGCATTCTATACAAGGGTTTTATATGCTTCATATAAAAATTGAAGCAAAATATCTAATTTCATGCCAAGTTTTTGAATACAGCATACAGGCATTTGACAACAGGGCCTTTACTTCCAGGTTAAGAGCATAAATTCAGTGTTGGGCAGAAATGATAAAGATGTCACCAGGTGCTAAACTGTCCATGACTTGTATTAAATGAATGTCACAGCTTTTAGAGTTAGTGGAGACTATTATGATTCTCAGATCTGGCTCCAGATTCAGCACAGGCCACAGAGCTTTACAGAATAATTTCTGCATGCAACCTCTGAATTGTAGCAGCTAAATAATACCTTTTGGAAAGGCATTCTTGGTTTCACTTCATCTGATGACAACTCTACACCACTGCAACGTCCCCTTCACTATCAAAAGCATGGAGTACTCATTTAGGTAACAGAATGTTACAAAAAGCATTAAAAATAAAACCACAGCCTTTCAGTAGAGATGACAATGTAAGGGAATCTAGACTTAGTAGTGCTCACAGAAGGATATGAAGTAGTATTTGTAAATAAAACAACAATATAAGGAAATGGGTTCTGGAACCAAGTAAGTTGCACAGCATCAGCTTCCTGGGCTTTATACACTTGCTTTAGATCTACCTTGTCCTGCCAGATCTGATGAAAGAAAATACATCTATTTTGCTTTTTCAGTCAGTGTTGTTGATTTTCTTGTCACAGAAAAAAAAATGCATTTTTATTAAAGAAATACATTTCAAACTGTATAGTTAAATCCCAGCCTATTAATCAGCAATGTAGAATGTTATCTTTTGACTGCAAAATGGAGCACAAACTACTTGAAGTGTTTTATTTTAATACCCTCTAAGTAGTGGTTAATATTTCAGCTATATAAAATGAGATATTGGTATTGCAGTGCATTCTTATTTGGAGTGCAGAAAGCATCAAAAATTTTCATTTGCTTATCTGACTAGGCTCTAAATTTCAATTATTTGCTCTATGAAGAAGGTAGAAAGTAGAGATACAAACATAAACTTTCTCCTGTATCCTTGTTGCTTAATTACCATCATTTCACAGTCTAAAGTACAAAGCTTTTCTCAACATTTAAAGAATGAGGTGGCTGCGCAACTGAATGCAGGGATATAACTGCAGAGTAGAAACTTGTGCATCATTTAAAAATACCAGTGTAAAACAGCATGAGAGCTTTACAAAACAGGCAACACTAGTGACTAGTATATTTAGAATACCTTTCCACTCAGGACCATCAGAACCAAAAAAAAAAAAAAAAAAGAGATGCATTTTTATATCTGTAAGACTGACTTGTTCACCTCACTGAATAAAGTTCTTTTCTAGGTAAAAGTGCTTTCTGAGGTTTTCAAAGTTTTTGAAGTGACAATTACAGCACAGGTAGAAGAAAGTAGAAAATATTCTCCCCTTCTTTTGTGCATTATGGGTTTGACTGATCATTTGCCAGTAATCCAAAACCATGCAAACCAGCAAACGGTAAAGGAAACATATATGTAGCACTGAATGTAGACTTTGCAAATGGTGGGTTTTGTCTCTCCAACTTTCTGAATGCTAATTTATAGGAAACACAAGCTTAAAGCTCCAGCCTCGGGCTGTGTCTTCAGAGACAGCAATTACAATCTCCCTGTAAACTGAAAAATTTCAAATATGTAACTTAGAAGGAGAACAGAGTGGAAAGTAGAAGCTCAGTTTAAAGCTTCAAAGAATTTTTTGTTAACTTACTTTTAACATATTTATTACTTCAGGGAGGAATTTATCTGTTGGATTTCAAATTTTCAAGCATGATTTCCTACCTCCCTACACCATTTCTATTTTCTCTCTCCTCTTAGGAGATTAAAATAAATCACCACAGGGCTTTTTTCCGAAGGATTTTACACATAACTTTATTGCAAACAAATGTTACCAGTTATGCTCTCTATGCAGTTAGTTGGTTCTCTTCTTTTGAATTCATAATGTGCAGTCTCACAAACAAAGACCAATATCCTTACTCACTCCACACTAACTCTTACTACATGCTGCTGGTGTAACTGAATGAAAATATTCCACTGTATGGAAAACATATTCCACTGTATGGAAAACACATTTTCAGAATCATGGAATGGTTTGGGTTGGAAAGGACCTTAAGATCATCTAGTTCCAACTCCCCTACCATGGGCAGGGACACCACAAACTAAACTATATCACCCAAGACTCCATCTAACCTGGCATGCCAAGTGCACTAAATACATATACATATATAAATTCTCAGTAACGTATCCCACAGTGTGGATTAAAAAAAAATGAAAAAAGGCCCATCTGATGAGGTATCCTTTCTCAAGCTCACAATTCATGTATGAAATCAGTTTTCAGAAATTTGAAAAAAAAATCACCTCTGATGAAAACATGCATGTCAGACTTCAGCTAAAAGGATTTTTCAGCAAGTCATGAGTGTCTGTACAGAGATGATTATTGCATATTTAAGCACATCTTCTACTTTGATTTGTAGCCAAGATCCTGATACAAAACTAATTGGCCTTCTATGTTTTTCTTCCACTATTCTGTTGTTTATTTGTTTTGATGACTGTAAGTAGTAGTGCACATGACAGGGCTGATAAGGTATCCAAATTTATACCAGCTCCTGCCTACATCCTATTTACATAACTCCGTGTTAATTCCTTTGGAAGCTGGCACAGCTGTAAGAAAGATACTATATGATTTATTATGCCTTAAAAGAGTTTGTCTTGTCTAGATCAGTTTGTCCTGCCAGTATTTTGGAAAAACAGTGTTATGTATAAGAACTTAAAGTCAAGTTCTTATGAACATTCTCATTTCAGGAATCTTAATGAAGCATCACAACTGGAGTATGTTTCTGTTCTGTCATTTCATTTTCCCATACTTGATGATCAACCAGTTGAAAAATTGCAGTGCATTTAAAATTCATAAATGTATGCTAACATACTAGTGATGAACTTCTTTTGTATGACATTTAGGACAGAAGACAGGAGCTGAGAAAATCTTTTGCAATTACAACAGGGATGAGATTTGGATTAGATGCAACTCAACAGCAAGATGTGCTATCAACACTTGAAGTGCATTTTTTGTGAATTTCCCTTGTCATCACTTCAGAAACACTCTCTAAATTATAAGCATACACATTGGTTTGCATTGCCATCCTCTATTACCCATGGATATCAGAAGCTGAACAAGTCTGACACTTTAATGGAAGGAAATTTCATTGCATTTTGTCTAATCTTACTTTTTTTCTGTTTAACTTCAGAGTCAGCTATTCATTTTGCTTTGGTATTATTGTTTCTGTCTCTTTGTCTTGTTTACCTATTCTTTTAATATTTAATTCCCCTAAGGGTCGATTAGCAATGTGCAATTAAATGGGGAAAATGACTACTTTCTTGCAAGATTTAGAAATGGTAATTATAAAAAGTTCCCATTCAAGTTTTTGCTCTGAAGCCAAGTCTTTGAAGCAAAACTCATATTGCCTATCTTCAGCAACTTTGTTCTGTGAGCTTTCCAGCAAGCCATTTAATATAAACTTCTCAACAAGGCAGAGATTTTTTGCTTTGCACCCATACAGGGACACAAATTTGCCTTTCACCTCTCAAAAAACTCCACATATTTTAAGATTTTGAATTAATTTTCAGGCTGCCTGACTGCCACAGTTTGTGTGCTGCCTAGTCTGTTACCAGGCAGTGACTTGCTGTGATTTGCTGTCAAATCCACTTATCCACAACTATGCTTATATATCTCAGTAGCATGCTTCATTAGGAATCACTGTAGAGGATATGATTTTTTTTATTTGCATTACCACAACCAGACAAATCTATCCTTGGGTTCTTTACAATCACATAGTATCTGCAGATTAACTGATGATCCGCAAACTGATCTATGTGATATACGCTGTTTCTCTTCATATTATTAATTATACTCAAGTTTATCAGACGGAGAACAAATTCCTACAATGGAACCTGGGTGTGCTGATTGACAGCCGGCTGAACATGACCCAGCAGTCATGCTCAGAAATTGCAAGACCAGCAGGAGTAGAGAAGTGAACATGTCCCTTGCACTCAGCACTGGTGAGGCTGCACCTTGAATACTGTATTGAGTTCTGGGCTCCTCACTACAAGAGAGATATTGAGCTGCTGGAGTGGGTCCAGAGAAGGGCAGCAAAACTGGTGAAGGGCCTAAAGCACACATCCTATGAGAAATGGATGAGGGAAAGCTGGTGAAGGGCCGAAAGCACACATCCAATAAGAAATGGCTGAGGGAAGTGAGATTGTTTATTCTAGAGAATAGAAGGCTTAGGGGGGACCTTATCACTCTACAACTACTTGAAAGGAATGTGGAGTGAGTTGGAGGTCAGTCTCTTTTCACAGCTAACAAGCTGTAGGACAAGAGGAAATGGCCTCAAACTACACTAAGGAAGGTTTGGACTGTATATTAGGAAACATTTCTTCACTGAAAGGGTGGTTTGATATTGGAACAGGCTTCCCAGGAAAGTGGTAGAATCACCATCCCTGGGAGTGTTCAAAAACTGTGTAGATGGTGGCCCTGGCAGTCCTGGGGTAATAGCTGGACTTGATGATAAATATTTCTCTTTTCCAACCAACCGATTATATGAAAAAATCTATGGAAATGATGGCAATTTTTAGCACATCTTAATATATGTGTGTAGCTTTCTGCCCTCTTCTAAACATTGCTGCTTTTTATTTTTATTTCCTGGTATTTCCACATTTCCTTGAGCTACTTTTCAGTCTTAGTTTGAAAGCCAAGTTTTAGAAAATATCAAGTCTTGTTATATCTTTCAGGTTCTTGAACAGGAACCAGATCTCAAGAGGAGTAATGGATGGACTCTTTGAGGAAATGTGAAAGATGCATCTCCTGCAGTAGTATGAGAACTCCACTGGGACCAAAGGGATCCTATAAGGATAAGGATTCTAAAAACATATGCTCACTCAAGATCTCCATTCGAACTAAATGTACCTAAATATAAAACCTACTTCTATTATATAAAAATATTAATATGAGAATGCTCTCAGTGCAGTATCTCTGGTCACTGAATGCCCTGCTCAAATAAAGGATACCATCTGGTCTAAAGACCAACCTGTGAAGGATATCAAGGCACTAGATAGTCTCAGCAAACCAAAACGACAAAAGTAATGTCCTGTATATACCACACAGCTACTGGACTCAAAAAGCCCCACAGGTAAACTATATTACTTCCAACTAAATCCTTGATACTTTTGAGATTGACACTGTCCTAGAGAAGGAAAATAGTAAATAAAATGAGCTAGGGATTAGTCTCTGGTTCTTAGGCTGGCAACACTGCCGGTTTTATTCACTTGCTGGAATAATTTTATTTTCAAAATAGTACAATGTCACCTAAAGTGCCTACTGGAAATAGATCCTCACATATGTTGTTGACTCAAGCCACTCCTAAGAACTGCCTACAAGTTTGCTAGGCTGGAGCAGACAAATCTATGCCAGAGTGTATGCTAGTGTCGTGGTTTAAGCCGTAAATCACTCTGCCTGCCCACTCACTCCTCCCACCTTCTTCCTCTCCACTTCAGGGCTGGGGGGGAATGGGGAGAAGAACCAAAAGAATGTAAATACCACGGGCTGAGATAAGAACAGTCCAGTAACTAAGGTATAACACAAACCACTGCTGCTACCACCAATAACAACAATGACCAGGGA
>JASSUY010046051.1:0-14599 GCA_032466535.1 Forpus xanthops
CTGCCCATAGCAGGGGGGTTGGAACTAGATGATCTTAAGGTCCTTTCCAACCCTAACTATTCTATGATTCTATGATCTCAATTTTCCTTAAGTACAAACAATGTATTAGACTTTTTAGAATGCCCTCTTGAGCTGTCAAAGATCTGGTTTTGGGAGCTTGCCAGGTTATAACTGCATGAGATAGGCACCAACAGGAACTATCCCCTTTGACAATATCATCAAACACTGGCAGAAGAAACTTTATGCAGATTTAGGGCAGAATAAGCAATAATAATAATAAAAAATATATATTGCAGAATTATTTAAAGATAGAAAAATCCAGTCACTTACCCAGCCCCATATTGCTATTCGTTTCTCATCAATAAACCCCATTTCTATAAATTTCCTGTGAAAAACAAAATCACAGAAACAAATGCATTATTACAAAAGATTAATAATGCTATTACAAAAGAGCAAAAAATAATTTTCTTTCACTTTTTTCCAAACATTAGACTAAGTTAAGCAAATTGACAATTAGCATAGCATGTCTGGTTTCTACAAAGCATGAGTTATTCTATTAATAGATATTTCAGAGACAAAGGAAGAATATTTCTCAAAAGAATAAAAATACTGAAATTAATACTTTCTTCACAATAATTTTTGTTCCAGTGGATAAGGACTCTGTCCAATTGGCTTTTTAGCAAAAAAAGTTCTATTTTCTTATCCTTAGAAGCCACCTGGATATTTAGTCCAGACTAGATTAAACACCATGCATTATGCTCATGTTAAACATCACACATTCTACTCATGTTGTACATGTTCGTATGTATATGTATATGCATGTGTACAGGCATACACTCCCACACATGCAGAAAAAAAACCCTTCAAAATGTGTATTGCTACTAATAACCACATTTAATTTCCTGTAGCTCTACATTCTCTCAGGCTAGTATCATTTTTATTGTTTTAATGCCAAAGGGGCTTTTTTCCATTAATATTCAGACTTTATCTTGCATGATGCTCAACATAGTCACTTTATAGGTTGATACTCTGGTCCCCCAAGATGCACAGTATCTACCTCTGAGATCAGGGATTCCCTGGAGCAATAAATAAGATTTCTTTTTATGTGCCTGGAAAGTAAAGTGCACATACTGCTATTATATTACGAAATAATGATGAGGAAGGCATCTTCAAATGCTCCAAGTGGGTAATAAGCTTTAAATAGATGAAAGGTGCACCTTGCTTATCCACTCAGTAGTCAAGGTGGGCAAAGAGAATTATAAATATTAGGTGTCCTACAAAAATCCCACATCAGAGTCTGAAGACTGTTATTTCCAGAGCGGTATTAGCAACAGCAAAGAAAAGAGGATAAGGCAAAAGTACATAAAGGTGACAAACAAATAGTTTGGGTACATGCCAGGACACATATTAGTCTTATTTTACTATAATAAGCATGAACAACTGACAACACCGAAAATATGGGATACTGTCTGGGTGGGACAAAGTTCAAAAAGCCAAAAAATGATTCAGGTTTGTTTTATTGCTGTCTTAATCCCTGGGGTTCCTCCTACAGTAAAGGTCTCTTCAAGAATTTACTATAGTTTGCTCTAAAAATCATGCATCTTAAATCATGTGTTACATCACAAAGATGGAATGCAATATATTTAACTGAATAAAAACTTAGTCTAGGTGCTGACAGAAAACTGGGAAGTGTGAACGCTGAGGTAATTTCTTCACAGCCTGTCTCAGCAGATTTTACAAATGCAGAATCAGCTTAGGTTCCCTCTATCTCTGACATTTTATGTCTGAGTGACAATTCAGAGTAATAAAAAAAAATACCTCTGGTGATATTTTAAAATATGCCATTTCTGCTAGAAGTTTAAAAAAAAGAAAATCAAATAATAGATTAATAGAAAAACCTGACATGACATAGCAATTCCGTTTCATTTAACACAGAAAAGGAAAATGGTGTGCTTATATAATTGAGAAAGAAATTATCACAAAGCAGAAAAAGAAAGAAATAGACACCTTTCTCACACACACTTGTAAATACAGGCTGTGTTCTCAAACAAGTAAAGAAAAGTGAGGGAACCTGTACTGTTGGATCCCATTTCTAGATAAGCCACTCAGACTCAGGTCTATTATTTACTGTCGCATCTGGAAATCTAACCATGCCTTGATTGGCCAAATTCCAGACCATAGGCTAGACTAAATTTCTTACTCCTGCTTTGCAGTCATCTCTGAAGTTCAAACACTTCTTTAAATGCTCACTTCAGCAGTGTTACTACATCTCTAAGCTTATCAGGCAGCCTTTGTTTACAAAATCTATACTTTCACTGCCTCTTAAACCCTCTGCTTAGGGAATTGTCTTTTCTTGGAAAACTTAAAGTGCTTTGATGAAAAGGAGCACTGTTGGGAAAAAAACTACCAGAGGACCTCAGACACTTTCTGTTGCTCATAACTATCCTAAAATAGCATGGAAGGCAAATTTATATGACTAACCAACATCCAGGCTTGTGTCAAGATTCACTTTTGCTACAAAGTTCACATTTGACCTAAATTAGCTAAAGCTAATCACGGTGGTACATCACTATGGATCTTTGACCAATTAGTGTTGTCACTGAAGTTGGTTTCTCCTACAGGGAGAAGTTAAGAATAATGCATAATATGTTGGCTTACCTCTCACCACTGATGCTTATTATTTCTGTAGGTTTAGGATTGAAGCCTGTGATGATGCTTTGATAAAATGGAAGTGGTGATGTCTAAATGTGGACTTAGTAGTGTATGGACTTTAATATACCACACAAAATTTCACTGACATCAAGCACCTCAGTGATATTTTTACAAGTTTCCTTGTCTTATTTCCTGGAGACCTCAGCTCTCCAGAAGAAAGGCTGAGTAGTATATTCAGTTGTTTTGCTGTTTTTTTGTTTGTTTTTTTTTTTTTGTTTGTTTGTTTGTTTGTTTTTTTCCACATTATTCCTTGTAGGTATGCAAATACAACACTTATACAGGGAGATATTCTACTTACTTCACTGCTGAGATTTGGTCCTCAACTTCATAGACTCCAAGTCTTCGATACACTGCATGCAAAATCTTGTCACCTTGATAAGCTGTCCCTCTGCCATCCACTAGAATAACAATAATTCCCTCTTTGCTTGCAAGATAGGTTATCCAGCTAATGCTAAATGTTTCCTTTACATTCTGACTGCAGGGTCCTCCATACCTGAGGATGAAAATTCACATGTTTTCAACTCATATTATTAAATTTATAAATGATTACTGGATACTAGACTATAACTATAAGTACTTCTTACATTTTCTCCACAAATATTTTGTTATATGGCTATGGCTCAGAGAGCTCAGAAGGCAAGCAGTTCAACTACCATTTTCATATATTTATGAGATTTTGCTATCTAAAATCTATTTAAAACCTTTAGGTCTTATGCCTAAGGGAAATTCTTAGTTTTAGCTCAGACCAAGGGGTGCAGCATCAGGTGCTTGTCATAAGGGTAATCCTGGAAACAGTCATGCCTCAAAGTCATGCCTCTTTCTTCTCTACAAATTCCTTAGGTGTAACACCAGTTTTCATTGCTTTTCTGCATTTGACCACCACATGAACTCAGCAATACCAGAGGAAAGAGGAGAATAAAGTACAGCTCCTTACACTTTCTGAACATTCCCATCTTTGTTTCAATAGAGAGTATCATGTGCTGTTGGAGCTGTTGTCGGAACACACCCCACATAGCTGGGCAATAGAGAGATATTCCTCATGAGGATGGCCTAATGCAAATTACATGTTTGAGCTCAAGGACACAACTGACTTAATCATCCTTATTCTAAACTTAAGCCAAATATACTTGGTATTCTTGGACTTTTGGATCATCACTGATGAATAAAAAATGATGCAAGGTTTATTACACCCACTCAGCTCTCATTTTTTAGCACCACTGCAATTTTTGTTGCTTTTCCTGCCTGCAATAAATGAAATTTGCCAGTCCACATTGTTTAGAAGTGTTTGATATTTTTTTTCTTCTTAATAAATGAAGCAGGCTTTTGCATTTTCCGTGTTAGCAAAGCTGAAATCAATGTCAGCCTGCCTCATGGTAAATAGAAGCAGCAACAGAACCAAGAACTCCAAGCAAAAACCCACATGCTTTTATCCTTTTCCTGACTCTGAGGAACTAAACCTTGCCCTGCTAAGATTAACATTTAAAATGTTATTGATTTCCATTAATCGAATTATTGTTCCAAAAATATATTAAAAAACCAATCACAACAAACAAAATAGAACTGAGTGGTTTTGCTTTTGTTTTGTAAAATGTGGCAAAAGTCTTAGGTTTTGTTAGATTATAAGAAGTATATTTTCTAACAAAACAGCAATGACCAAAGAAAGGAAATGGTACATACACCTGAATAAGCAGAGGGTACTTCTTGGATCTATCAAACTGGGGGGGTAGAAGCATTTTGTACCACAGAGCTAGAAAAGACATATTAAAATTGATAATGGTTAAAATGATTCATCCAAGCACAATCCAGAGTCTGGTGTAACAGTATATGAAAATGAATCAGCATAACTACAAAACATGTGAACTGTGAATCACAGAACTGATACAAATAACTGTTTGTATTGAGTTGCTGAAGAACAATTTTGAAGAAATAAAGTGCCAACTTTTATTTAAATTTAGCTGTGCATAAAATTATTATTTCACATAACTGTAGGTTCACAGTTTTCCAGGTGCCTAGAAAAACACAACTAGGAATGTAACCATTACAAAGATTATCAGAAATGAGTTTTGGAAACTTTATACTGACTCATTACCATGGGATATTGTTTATAAAGTCACTATGGAAACAACAGTGTATGCAAGTCAATATAATGTATAACGTATGAACAGCAGTTTACATTTCACATTTTATTATCACCATCCTATAATGTTTTTACACAATATTTCCAATAGAATTAAACCAATAATATTAAAGAATTTAAAAAAAGAGCATTGTGAAGCAGAGATGTATTTTAACTATTTTACTGAGAGATGCCCTGAGGCACAGACAAACTGGCTGTTGTCAAACAGGGCAGAACCAGGCCTCCTCTTTCCAATCTGACAGGCTGACAAGAATGTTCTACAGAAAAATGATACTATAACAAAATGAAGGCAAAATATTAAAATGGTGTGAATAAAAAGTATAATAATGATACATAATTCTTACTTATACCATCCACTTCAAGTTTATTAATTTCTTCTTTTGGCAGCTGGATATTTTGCAAAGCAGACTGCAATTCCCAATTGTCTTCCAATACTCTGAGCTCTAAGTAGAAGAGATGACTGAATTATTAAGTAATTTAATAATTCCTCTTCAGTATTTGAGATTCCTTTATTTTGTGTAATTAGAACAGAAAGGAAATATGTGCGTTTTACAAGCAGTGTAATGAAATCGACTCAGACATTTCTAATTGGGCTTGATCACATAGGTAAATAAAAGCAAGGCACATGTATAGAGCACAAATATTCATTAGATTTCAATAGGACGTTCATTTTGCAACACAAATCATTGCACATGGTGCCTCTGTGTGTTAAAGTCCTGGATGTTACGATTAAACTCCTTTCTTGTGCAGATCCTTCATCCCAGTTTTGTAATATGGAGCTCTAAATACAAAACCTATCCCATCTTGCAAAACACAGTTCTGTATCTCCTTCCTCGCTTACCACAGTAACACCAGTTTAACCTCTGAGACCCCTGGGCAGTATGGTGAAGTGCACAGATGTTTGAGAATATCTTGTTTATGTGCTAATGCAGGAAATTCAGTTTCTTAAGGGGGTGTGGCAAACCCTTTTTTAACCACTGTACAGTACAGAAAACTTACTGTGCAACTGTTTGTATTACTGCACGCTTAGTGAACCTCTTCTGTTGTTCTTGTTTTATTGGGTTTGTTGTTTTTTTTTTTTTTTTAAATCTAAAAAGTATTTAAAATTTTTGTGTTACTTTAAACCCATTTTACAATGATATAATCTAAAAATTCCTGTTTAAAATTTACATAATTTCCAGCATAGATTGCAGAATTATGTATTATGAATCTACTGGGTATTGTTTATTTATGTGCTTTCCCATAAGTAGTGATGGATGAAGAATATTGTACATAATGGAAATCAGTGACTTTCAGCTTCAATTTAAAAATGAAAGGGCCTTTTAGAACTGATGGAAATGCCTCTTGGTTAATTTGCCTCTTTTTCTATTTTTTTGTTTTTTTTTTTAATACCAATCACTTCCTGCTTCTGGAAAAGCTCAAAAAAACCCCAAACCCTCAAAGTACTTCTCTCAGCACTTCTTGAGCTAGATAGTATCCAGGACATGCCATAAATACAACACTGGAGTTTGTTCTTTCAATCTTGACAAGTTTTGTAGATTCAAGTGGGGTTTTGTGGCTGAAAAATCATCCTAGCACTTGATACTCGGCCAGACTCAGCTGAAACCTTTCAATCCTTTCCCTCAAAACTCCTGAAACTTGCGGACTGCCACAAATGAATTGTAGGTATGTTAGAAGCATCCTCCAAACAAGTGTATGTTAGTTTAACTGCATGTCTCCTGCTAAAATTTATCTTTTCAAAATGCAATGAGAATGGATCTACTAAAAATAGTTTTGTACCACAGAAGATATTATTAAAGCAAGGGACTTAAAGAAAATGAAACCAAAAAGGTCATGAAAAAGTCAAAGAGAAGTCTGAATTTGCTTTCATTCCTGAAGAAAAATAGCACAGCAGAGCGAGGCACCATGAAACCAGTGATGAAGATCCATTAAATGAAACTGTTCTCTCTTGCACAGACTTTAAGAAACAGATATATCTGTAGTTGGGCACTTTGCTGCACTCCATGTGGGAAGTAGTGGGGGCCCTTGAAACACAAGATCATAATGAATCATAGAAAACAGAGAGCTATGGCAATGGATTAAATCTAAAAAAAAAACCATGCATTAGCTGTATCTAAACTGTTAAACCTACTTAAACCTTCTACAAAAGAAATACCAGAATAACACAGCGTTTTTATAGCACAATTGCAATAGACATATTGACCAATCTTTTCCATCTGCAAACATTTAACATTTTGGTTAAAAACTAAGAGGTACCAACTGCTATTGTAGTCAAAATAATCTTACATTGCAATTCACTGACTTCTACATGAATCACCACCGACTAATTTAGTTTAACAGTAATGCAGCATTTGTATTCCTCGGAGTGTCTTCTGGTCAGGCAACACTGAGTTAACAGTGGGTTATCAATACTGGCTGAACTGTAAAGACCCTGGCAGTAGAAATGTCAGTGCATTTCCACTGGTTACTGGGGAAGAAAGGAAGGATGCCAAATCACTGAGGTGTTTTACAGGACCATTCTAGTTTTTGTAACACTTCAGGACTGAGTACTTCAAAACTTGGAGAAATTTTTTTAGGGAAAAACAAAGGACAGAGAGAGAAAAGTCACTGCAGAGTAATTAATATTTTCATGGTTAGCAAGTTTCTGCTTAGGCTGGTTGCAAACAGTCCTCACTAAAAGGATACTTAAAAAAACAAGGGTTCTGAATGTTTCTTGCTGGAGTTCTCATCTTTTATCATTAATTCACCTTGTCTGAAGCAGTTATTTAAACTGATCATCTGAAAGAGCTTTAGCTGTTCCCTGACCCCTCTGCTGATGGCTGAAGAGCAAGCCACTGATCCAAATTCTAATTAGTATAGCACAATAGCTCAAACTGCAAACTGTAAATAGGACACTGCATTTTGTATAGGGTAGGTTTGCTTCATTAAAAAAAAACATGCGGAAAGTCTTGTGTTCATCCAAATGTCAAAAGGAGTAATTAGGAAATCAAAATAATCTTTTCTACAAAGTTTGACTCAATATTTAGTAGACAAAGAGCTGCTGATGTTTATTGCATCCATAGGATAGAAACAAGAAAAACATCAGGATGCTATAAAAGTGCTAGATTCAGGAAAGAAAATAAAGTGAGTTCACTGGTATTTAGCTTTCACTAATTAGAAATCTAAAAAGACACTAGATATTTTGATAACAAACAAGATGAAAGGCTTCTTGATCACAATCCAAATACTGTATTAGAGGATCTGCATAGCAAAGATCAATGGTAAAAACAATTGCTTAGAAATAGGCAGGACATTTGCAGTACCTCTATCACCGTAGTTCTCAAAAAGAGTAGAAATGGGAATCCCAGGACCTGTCACAGAAAGAAGGCAGCTTATAGTTTGAAGCTGGAATTTTATGATGGAGTTTGTATTACATTAAGATTGGTAACTGAGAGGTGTTAAAGAGCTCAGAGTTGCTATACAAACCTAAATCATCTCTGCTGTATAACACACTAGTCCCTGCTGCATTAAATACATAAGGTACTGCGTGACATAGACCTGTATACATACAGGCATTGCTTAGCAAGCATAATCAAAGCAACTTTAAATCTACAAACAAACTCTTCCTCTCTACAGATGAAGTGACATCTAGTTAATACCCGAGATGTGATTATATAAGGTGCATGCAGAATCAACAATGTGAAACATTCTTCTGAGAACATGCCACATCATATTTGTGAAGGTGAGTGGCTTTCATATGGTGATGACCTCACTGACTACTTTGTGCAAGAATGATTGAAAGGTGTTATTATTTGCTACATTTGCTTTTCTGCTCAATGGAAGTTCTCAGGAACTGTTCAGATGATTAGCCAATGAAAAATCAGAAGAACAGTAAACTTTAGATGAAATACGCAAAAGGAAAACCATGAATATTTTTCTTTCCTTTTCTTGGATTGTGACATCAGACTTCACTGTTATTTGATTACAGTAATGGATAAAATGTTGAACCACTGAAATCACCTAACATTTCAAAAGGGCTAAGACTTCATTTAATACTTACAAGTAGTTTCAACGATCATGCACCTTGATGAGTTGAATTTTTCTTAGTTCAGTTATTAAGAATGTTCTCAGGTAAATATCAAACATTTTGTGGCTGACACAAATTTAAGATTTTCAATTGGGAAACATATTGTAATAGTCTTTAATTGCTAACTTTGATCATATAAATTGGAAATATGTGTGTTTCTAAATCCTGCTCCGGTTGAAGCAAGAAAAATATGACTTTGACGGGACACATTAGAATCTGTTTTGTGTCATGAAAGACTTTCAAAAATCTGCTTTTAAGTCCAAAAATCCCAATATTTTTTAAAAAAAGAAAAAAAAAAAAAAGTGCAAATATTTCAATGTTCTGAAACATCTTCCCAAGGATTTTGGACATGGAAAAGTTTCTTTCTGGAAATCTCTCATGGTTATTGTAAAATCTGGGGTATCATTTGGGATAATCAGTATTATCTACAACTCTAATAAAACAGAAAGAACAACTGATTATATGTTTGCTCCCATACTATACATACCATAACAGATCAAGGCGTAATACTTAGAATGTTCACTGAACCTTGCTGTATAATACTGGCATCTCTCTTTCCTTAAATTGCAAGTTATACATTGTTTTCTGATAGATCTACTTCCAATACTGATTCTAGGAAAAAAATAAAATAAAACAATACTTATTTTGCCACAACTAACTTCACGTGTCTGCCATACATTCTAGAACATAGATACTGTACTTTCAGAACAGTTCAATTTAAAAATAAATGTTTTCGCTTTTTATCCTTTTTTTCTCTTCAAGACAATATTTAAATTTTAGATGCTATTTGTCCTAAATTTTCAGATATAATCTGAGGTCAAGATTCAGTTGAAGTAGCCTGTGAAATTATAGTTTAAACATTTTTTTTTTAGATTATTTTCAGAACAAATCCAGAGCTATCTTCTATTAACTTAGTATCATTAAGATAATGTTGATAACACTTACTTGTAAATATTCCTTCTTCCTGGATAGCCTTCAAATTCATTGCTTGAATAGAAACTATAAATTCATTTACATGTTAGTAAATAATCCATAAAGTGATAACCTATGAACGAGCATCAAGATGGAAAGCCATCTCGGAAGTTAACTTAGACTTTTTGAGATTTCTGCATGTGGTGGAAAGTAAGTTAAGCTTATAAACCTTACATCTTAATAAATCTTTAATCATCAAACTCTGATTAGATGACAAATAAACCATATATATAGGTATTCTATTTTAATTCTCTCAAGCTAATCTCTCCAATTATGTAATTATGTAAGCTGTATCTACTTTTATAGTAAGCTGAATAACAGACCATAAAAAGAGAAGGAAATGCACAGTGTCTAAGGGTTAACCACACGATTAAATTTAAGTATTTCTAAAAAAGTACCTCTAAGATTGGTGATTAAGAATAGAAAAATGAAGATAATTTGCAAAGAACATCACATAAGTAAAGTTTGCAAACCTGTGCAGTGCCTTTGCATACAAATTTGGTGTGGATACCTTCAGATAAGAAACAAATTATACCTAGGTATAACTTTATGAGTTAAGGAATGGTGTTCAAATGATTAAGTGTTGATTTTACTGACAACACTCACAACATATTCTCTTTTTCATGCTACTTACATTGCATCATTTGTTACTCTGAAAATGTGTATTGCTTCCCATTCTCCACTTGTAATTTGGACTGCATTCTCCTGCGAAGCAAGACATACAAGTTACTGAATATTGTAAAATTATTTCAGGAACTTAGATAGAACATTTTGCTTGACTTACCACAGAGCTGTTGATGTAATGAATATGCTTATAACCATTTTTGTCACTAAAAATTTTGTAATATGAACTGCTGTCTGATGTAAAGTATGGTGCAGAAACAAAGAACTGAAACAATAGAAGGAAAATGGTAGATGAGATGCAAATAAGACTGTCCAAGCTGATCAGCAGATTATAGTACATATACTAAAATTAACAAGATAATTTAATCAGATGGGATAAAGAACTTTGCACAAGTGTTTACTTGTGATATTCAACCTTGGACTCAGTACATATTACAACTTCTAACCTGTTATGTCAGACTTCTTAAACTGATAATATAGATACCTCAAGCACCTCACAAATGCAAGCTCCCTACTTATAAATGGAATAATTTGTTTGTATATTCTGAATGACCTGTATTTTGTTATTTAAAAATAGGTAGAGGTGATTTTTAAAAAACAAGTTTCTGAATAAAGCTAATGTTCATGAATGGTGCCAGACTGAAAATCCTGTTTGGCTGATTCACTGAGCAAATACAGCACTTAAGTAAATGGGTATCTGAAGCTTCCCATACTATCCCATGAATGTTAAAGAACAGGTTATCCCAGATAAAACCATTCAGCTTTTGTTTCCTTTCAAACCATCACCTCTTTACTAAAATTGTCAGTCAAGATGAGTTACTGCAGCTGTGTTTCATTTTCAGAACATGAACACAGAAGAATTACCTTGAAGTAAGCGCTTCAAGCATGGCACCGAACATTCCCCAGTGAGTGACTTCTGAATAACAGTAACCCAAACTCAACTAGAACCTCTGACCACAAGCTAAATTGCTCTGGAGCCTGTGTCTAGTACTCCTAATACCTGAAATTCCATAAAGGCTAAAGCAGGGATTTATGCAAGTGTACAATTTCTTTAGCTCTTATTAGAGCTAAAACCTGTCCTTACAATCTCGATAAAAGTGGTGAAACAAGAAAGGAATCAAGTAAAACAACTAATCTTGTAAATGTGTAATCTTCAGGTAAAAACACATCTCTTGGAGGACAGTGTACTGAAAAGCAAAACTCTTAGTTAAGTCCACTGCAAGGTATTCAGGCATAGTGTGAGGTTCCCCATACTGAATTCTGGTAACTTTGCCTGCCTATGGAGTAAAATAAGAAATAATATAAATTCACTGTCAGAATATGATTGAAAATTCTGAAAATTCCTCTTTGGCTGATTCACTAAGCAAATACAGTGAATACAGAGATTATGATTGAAAATCATGTTCTATGCTCTTACAATTTCCTTGCATGGTTGTTTTTTCCTGTAAGACAGGTGTTATGTCTCTTCCAAGATATAGGTTACTGGGTAGAGAATATTTCTTTTGCTTAGGAGTAACTGCAGAGAACTGTCATCTACCATTTTAAGCAGGATATTTTACCTTAAAGTTTTTTCCTTAGCTGAAGATGTGCAGCACTTGGCACTAAAACTGTGCTCTGAATGGACAAGTTTTATTCTTAAAATGCTATGGTATGTCTGATCTAAATGACATCACAGAAATTTTACGTCTATTATTACACTGCAGTATGAATTTACCTCTTTTCATTACTTTCTTCCCTTCTGCTTAGAGCAGTTGGTCTAAAATTTGCAAAAGGGGACAGAAAAAGTTTTTAAACTCAGACAGCAGATAGCCAGATATTATGCCTAGCGCAGCATTAAAGTATCAGTCCTACAGTGTAACAAGTTTAAGCAGTAGTGTTGTATGACTCAGAATGCTGCTTCATGTTTCAACTCACTTCTGTGAATATGAGGAAAAGCTGTAGCTTTTAATTAAATCAAAATGGAACACAACAAAAAAACATACCCCTCCTACCCATCCTGTTTGGCTCTCTTCTATGTGCTGTTGATTCTGAAAAACAAAACCAAATGTACAATTTTTAAGAAGTTCAAGAATGTGTTGATGGAGATTCAAGATTTAAAATAAAAAAACAACAGCCACCTGTACAAATGTATTGTAAAACACCTGCTATGAAAGTTCAGAAACTTAAGGGTTGCCTAAGGTAAGTAATATTACTGTATTAATACCATTATGTTAAAATATTCTTTTCACAACTGTCATCAGAGCTAAATACGATCTCAAGTAATTTTTTAACCTTCTGCAGCATTTTCACTGAAAGCAAGAATTAACAACTACTTAATCTTATGATTTTTTTTCAGCAAAAGCCCGAGTAAAATAATTTCAAGAATAATAATATGAAAAATCTTTGTTAGATTCTCAGCTAGTTAATTTTACATATTTGCTTTCATTTCAAAGCTGTGATGTTGATTTATAAGACAGATAATGTGACTACTAGGTACATCTTTTAAACAAATCTTAAAACCACAAATCAAATACTTTATCTAAGTAAATAGAAATCAAGCATTTCTGTACCTGGTGCTCAGATTAGAGATATTAAAGGGCCTGATTTTCAACAGTTTAAAAATATCTCAGAAATAAAATATTTAGAAAATTAATCAAGGATTAGGCAGAAAAAAATCAACCAGGTTATCATACCCTGAGACTATGAATATAAGTTTATCAGGTCTCAAGTTCTTGTAACATTCTAAAAGCTGATTTTAAAAAAGACTTCTGCTGAGCATAAATCAATCAGAACCTCCTGCAGCTAAAGGTACTTTTTTATTTATGCTTTATTTGTAATGTTTGTAGTGCATTTTCAATACTTTCCTAAGACTTTTTCATTGAAGAGTATAATATCTTGTTTGTTGGATGGAGCAATTTAATATTTAACAATTCTGCATTCAATCAATGTATTTCTCTTTTTATCTTGCAAACTTTTCTTTATGCTGTTCATTGAATACAGTATTTCTTCATTGTCTGAAAGAAACTCAAAAAATTTGCTTTCTAAATACTATGGTTTGTTATTCTCAGTGTAATTTAATTAACATTCAGAATCATGCTTTCTTCCTTTAAACTTAGTCCCTGCAAAGTAACTTATCTGACAAAAAGCTGCAGGTTTTGCCTTAGAAGGCTGTTCAGTACTCACAGTGGCTCCACTGAAGTATTAACTCAGAAGATGGACTTTATTTCTTTCATAAGAAAAATAGGATGTGTTGTTTCATATCTGTATCCTAAATTTAATTTCCTTTCTTTAAATTAAGGCTTATGGCTTGATGACATAGTCCATTAAGGATATATCTAACTTCCCTCGTTTGAGTAGTCCCATTGACCTCTCTGGAATTTTTCTGTTTATTAAAGTATTTACAGAATTTAATTAGAGAACTGGCATCTCCATAGGAAATCCCAATTTCACAAACACATGCCTAGCTTTTACTCACATGAATATTTCCACTAAAGTCATATTGGTTTCGATGGTCTATTCACATAAGCAAGACTCAAACATGAACATTTTTGATGAATCGACACTTTAGGAACATCTTGTAGATTATATTTTGTTATTTTCAAGTACATAAAGCCTAGCACATTTATTGTACATTAGTCTCAATTTAATCTGAAATCAACAAGAGAACTTTTTGCCAATGGAAACATACAGAGATATACTTTCTAATGGCAAATAGAGCTAATGCAGCACTCCCATCTGTTCACACTCCTTCAATTGGCCATTTGTGCAAACTTTAATGTGATAAAAGCATTGTATCACTGTATAAATATAGAGTTATAGAAACGTCAGTAGTGACTCCATAAATAAGGTTTCATGGCGAAATGCAATTAAACAAGGATAATGAACACAGTCCTGCAAGATGTTAATTGTCCTGGTCTGGTTCCAGAAAAGCAATTAAGCACATGCCTAATTTTAAACACATAAATAGACCCACTGAAATAAATAAAACTGCTTACATGCTTAAAGTTAAGCTCGTGTTAAAGTTCTTTGGTGGATTGTGGTAGAATCCCAGAAAAAAAAAAATCCTTTTTTTTTTTTTTTTTTTTTTTAATTTGCAACAACAGTAATAT
>JASSUY010046060.1:0-20008 GCA_032466535.1 Forpus xanthops
CTGAAAGTCAAAAACACAGCACTGTACCAGCTACTAAGAAGGAGAAAAATGACTGCTACTGCTGAACCCAGGACAGTGAGTAAAGATACATCCTGACTTGCAGTGATGGTAAAGGTCCCAACAAATGCTCAACAAATGCATCATCAGCAAAGGGCACGTGAGATCCCTCACTTATACAGACCTGGTTACAGGCTGATGGGAGCATAACTTTATGACATAGGAGTACATGTTCATGATACAGGGTCAGTGCTTGGACCATGCCAGCCTGAAGAAGTGAGAAAAAGCTTCAGAAAATGTAGATACCTGTAAAGTTACTGGAGAAAGAGCTACAGTATTTCATACCACACACAGACCTGAATCAAGATAGGGATGAGAAAGACTTGCCAAGGATTAAATGGATCTGGGTGGCTGCAGGAAGACACCAAGGTTCAGCCAGCTTTCTTCAGTGGCCAGGCATCTTTGCCACTGAAGCTCAGTGCCACCAGCTGCAGTTCCTGAAGGGATGCCACAACAACGGCCTCATCGTACCACAGCTTGCAGTTACCTGAGGCCAATAGCGCTGTTCAATATATCACTGCCAAAATGCCACCAAGCAGGGCTGATTGTGGCATTTCTATCAGAACTTGAGAGCCTGAGCCCTGTGTGCTTCAGAAGCCTGAGGCTCCATCAGCTGAACCCCTGTGTAAGCAGCACACCCCAGGGGAGGGAGTCAGGGAAGAGCAATAGGGCTGGGAAAAGCCTAGATGGATGCAGGGCATGTGGTAGCCTGACAGGAGTGACTCAGGAGTGGTCCTGAGGCTGCCTTTGTCCCAGAAAAGGTGATGACAGAACCCTGGCACACCCTGCCGGCCCCAGGCCAGCAAGCTCCATGTCAGGACACTCACCAACCGCTGGAAGCACAGCAGCCCTCCTGGCACCATTAGCAAGTGTTTGCTCCATACAAGTTGTCAAGAAAGATGACTGATGACTGCAGATCTGGAGCATCCCAGGACACTGCACCTTGTTTCAAGACAGTCTATCTTTTCTCCCTCCTGGGAGTTACTCCACCAAACATGGAGTTTGTCTGGAAACAGCAGGTAAACCCGGAATAGTTGGCAATACCTGCCCTGGAATTGTCCTGCTCAGTCCCTCCAGGACACAGCAGGCTGCTCTGGTTGGGGACAGTCGTGAGTGATTAAAGACACTTCCATCACTCAAATATGCAACAGAACTGCATCCAAAGCACTGTGTGAACATCTATGACCCAGGTAGTCCTCACCACCCAAGTGCAAGGTACATGCTGAAGCAAGAGACCAGCTCCAAAAGCACATGGTCCCATACAAGTCCAGAAGAGTCCATGAGGTTGATCAGGGGCTGGAACACCTCCTGTATGAGGACAGGCTCAGAACATTGGGGCTGTTCAGTCTGGAGGAGAGAAGCTGCGTGGAAGACCTCAGAGCAGCTTCCAGGGTCTGAAGGGGGCTACAAGGATGCTGGAGAGGGACTGTTATCAGGGACTGTGGTGACAGGGCAAAAGGTGATGGGTTCAAACTGAAACAGGGGAAGTTCAGGTTAAATATACAGAAGTTCTTTACTGTGAGGGTGCTGAGGCATTGGAACAGGGTGCCCAAACACTCCATTCCTGGCAGTGTTCAAGGCCAGGCTGGACAGAGCCTTGGGCAACACTGTCTAGGGCGAGATGTCCCTGCCCCAGGCAGGGGGTTGGAACTCGATGATCTTAAGGTCCTTTCCAACCCTAACTATTGTACGGTTCTATGATTTTCTATGCTGGGGCATAGTTCAAGCTCAATACAAGTTGAGAGCAGAGCTGCTCAGCACCTCCTGGTCAAAGCAAGGTGCTTTGAAATGATCGCAGAGGAGCAGGCACTGAGTAGATCAGGCCTGGGAGCCATGTCCTCACCTGCTCTGGGCACAAGCAAGCTCTGGGGAGCTGATTAATTCCTGTGTCACAGTGCATTTGAGCCAGGGCAATTCTGCTCAAGGTCCAAACTGGATTTGGATTGAGCTCTTTGGCTACCATAGCAGTCCCACAGAGTATTTTCACACTGGCTGTACACATGTGACAGAGCATGGAAAAATAAAGCTCGATTTGGATTTTGCCCCAGTGACTGTGAACTGATGCCCAGCCTGGCTCACACACCCCCTCAAGAGGCACCAGCTCAGATAAGGGGCAGATTTTTCCTGAGAGGTTTCTTTTTTAAGTGCAGAAGAAAAAGGTTCAATGAAGAAAAGGAAAAAAACAACCACTTCAGTGTGTATGAGCACATAAAAGAAAAGGTGATTGGTAAAAGTCAGTATGGATTTACAAAGAGATAAATCACATCTGAGCATCCTGATCACCTTTCATGATAAAGTGACCAGATTGGAGGATGTGGAGGGAGCAGTGGATGCTGTCCAACCTCAGCTCCCAAAATTACCTGCCACAATGTTTCTGTGTCCAAGCTAGTTTATTATCTGGATAGCTGGGCAACTGACCTCTAGGTCATAGCTGCTATCCAGAAGGACCAAGACAGGCTGGAGGGATGGGCTGACAGGAGCCTTCTGAAGTTAAACAAGTCCTGCACCCAGTAAGGAAAACATCCCTGCAAAAACCCATGCTGGGAACTGACTGGCCAGGGGCAGTCTTGGGAGAAGAATGGTCAAGATGCTCAAGAGGTCAAGATGGTCAGAGGCCTGGAGCCAGCCACTGTGTACAGCACAAGGAGAGGCTGGTGGATGAGGGCTTGTTCAGCCTGGGAAGGAGAAGGCTGCAGGGGGATGTAACAGCAGACTTCCAATGCCTATGAACAGGCTATCAAGAAGATGGAGTCAGGCTCCTCACCCTGGTGCACGGTGAAAGAACAAAAGTTAAAATGGCAGATTAAATTTGAATGGTGCTGAAGATGTACTCTAGTGAGAAATATACTTTACCCACCTAGAGTCGTTGTGCAGGCTCCATCCTTGTAGGTTTCCAAGCCCTTGCTGCTTAAAAACTTGAACAACTTGCTCTGAATCTCCTGCTCCTGCTTTGACCAGGAGGTTGGACTACACACCTCCTGAGGCTCCTTCCCATCCAAGTTATTCCATGATCAGGACTGCAAGTGCAACATCAGGCTTTGCAGCCATTTAGAGCCATAGTCTCTGTACTTCTTAATCCCTGGCTCTGCCCATGTTGGTGCTGAGAGCACTCCTAAACCAGCCAACTTCACCCATGCTGCTCAAGTATCACTCATTAGTTCAGCTCCTCCATGGGCTACACGCACAGCACACAAGGAATGTGCTGCCTTCTTCAGCTACACAGATGGAACCATCCCTCATTCCTCAGACATCCTGTCACTAGTCTCCAGCCTGGGATGGCATCAGCTCTGCAGTCACTGGTACAGACACAGCCACTTTGAAGAGATGGGGTCTTCCACCAGTAACAAGTGGGATGCAGGCACACAGCAGTGCTCCATCAGCCATCTGTCTGAGGGTGACCCAGGGGTCCCCTTTTGACCAAGAACTGAGGTTCACCTTCACAGTACCGGACCAATTCTCTTCCCAAGTGAAAACTAGTGCCATGAAATTCCCACAGACACACTCGGGGAGCACAGCCACTAGCAAGGAATCCTGTCATAAACCTTCCCCTGAGCTCCCTCCTTGTGGGCTGCACACAGGCTCTGGACTACTGTGGTGTGCACAGGGGGAGTTTGCTCTGACACTGAACAAACACTGCCCATCACTGACAGCCTTCAAAGCTCCCCCCCACCTCACTCAACATACTCCCTTTCCCCCACTATATGCCTTCCCCTTGAACAGCTCTGCCTCCTCCTGGTGAGCATTCAGGATGTTCATCAGCATGCAGGGAACAGAGCTCCCTGCTGGCACTGAGGCCCAGCAGTGGAAGTCTGACAGTTGCCTAATCAACAGGGGGTAAATTATTTTTAAACAAACACTTCCACACACACACCCCAATTCCAAAGTAAGTGGAAAGACAGAGGAAAAAGGGACGGGCAGAGTCAATTTAAGAGGCAGAAAGAAGCGGGATGTGAGCTGCTAAAAATGCCAGGAGACAAAACACGACTTCTTCCTCAGCTGTTGAGTTGAATTCTAGCACGACTTTTAAAAACTCCCACTGTAAACTGATACAGAAAAATTCCTGTGATCCTTTAGAACATGGAAAACCAAAAACCTTCATAAACTATTCACTCTTTGGGGAAGGGCAGAGGGATGAGATCTGCCTTGGAAGTTGAGGAATCTCCCTTCCATGACAGAGCTTTACCAGAAGGGTGCAGTCTTGGACATACTCTATATGAGTACCCTTCCAAATACCTTCAGGAGGTCACCATAGCACAGGGCAGCTGATGTGGAGCTATAATACTTTATCTTGCTTTATAACTGTACTGGAACACTTGTGCTCAGTGTGAAGCACTCTGCCACCAAGAACATGCCTGGTTTGGTTCCTGTGAGCCATTCAGGTACCTTATGAAAGCACATTCAGCTTATGGTTCAGGTACCTTACAAAAGCACATTCAGCTTATGGTTTTCACCACCAGAGATAACCACTACTTACTAGTAAGAGCTAAACCAGCAAGAATATGAAGCTTCCCCAGTACATAAAGTACTGATGACATTCTAGTCAAACCTAACTAAGAAAAAATAAATATATATTGCTTATACAAAACAATCTTTATTTTCAAATGCCACACTGCATCAGGTTGATCTGACTGACAGCCCTGTGCATGGACACAGACTCCCTTCACCCTTCTGCACTACACTACTCAGCATAGCAAAATCAGGCTGACTATGCATCAGATGATTTAGGCCAGAAGAAAAATTGGATTTTCAAACTATTTCTTATTTCCTTATGTTCAGTGTCCAGCTGGGAAAAATCAAGAAAAACACATTTCATTTCAGCATTCAAATGAAAAAGACCCATTTCATTCAGCATTTAACCAGGCACACCACAGGGCTGTTCTCATACATGGAAGCTGCTGATGCTTTCAGTGTTCTTCACCTTCTTAATCTTGGAGTACTCTTAAGTCTCTTCTGCTTATATTGTAACTGCCTCTCCCAGAAGGCAAAACAGTTCAGAAAAGAGGGCTCTCTGGCACATATGGCTTTTCCTCAAGTAAACAACCTCCTGCAGAGACGGTCCTTCACTGAAGTCTTGCCAAGAGATACCAGTTAGTTTCACCAGTGCTAAATATTCTTCCCACACAAGATGTACTTTCCATTTTCTGCTTCCAACAATGCTTCAGGAAAGTCTCAATTCTTGCTGCAAATCATATGCACAAGGAAGGCTCTATTGAGAGATTTGATGATGGTATTTTGCAGAAGTATGGTAGCCTTTCTTACCTGGAAGAAAGGAGGTATGTGGTGCCAGGATGTCACACTTGCATGCTTCTGCTTTAACTCCAATGCCCAATTCCAGCCAAACCTAGAGGTGATGTTCACATCAATCGTTGAAGACCTTGTGTTTTACAATCTGTATTTTCTCATGTGTGCAGCAATAGAAGCAGAAATCTCAGTACTCTTCTTATTCTGGCCATAATAGTCCAAAAAGTCACCATCTGGCCCAAGGAGGTACATGATTATTGTGTGATCCACCTGCAAGAGAGCACAGCACGGCTTGGCAAAAAAAGATCACAGAATCATAAATCCTAGGTTGGAAGGAACCTCAAGGATCATCTGGTCCAAGCTTTCTTGGAAGATCATGATCTAGACAGGACATCCCAGCACCCTGTCCAGTTAAATCTCCAGAGTGCTCAGTGCTGGGGAATCCAGCACTTCTCTGCAGAGATTATTCTAGTGGCTGATTATTTTCATGATGAAAATCTTTCCTGCTGAGTCCAGTGAGAATCTCCTAGGAGTAACCTGTAGCCACCATCCCTCCTCTTCCCCATGTGACTCCTGAGAAAAAGGGAGTTTCCTTCTTTGGAGTCACTCATTCAGTATTATATCCTGCATATCTCTCAGCAGCAACAGCAACCCATTCAGCCTTTGTTTCAGCAACCTGACAAGGCTTTGGATCAAGAAGCTAAAGCATTACCTTGGTGACTTCATGTTTTACCCAAGAAGATACAAAAAACTAGTTGTATACTCAGAATGTGTGAAGGAATACTTTAAGGAAAAATAGCTTCCCTCAGCTGTTGGCACCCTTCCTGAAGCACAGACAAGGCAAGGGCAACATGTGGGCTAAAGTTCTTTCCCCCTTGCTTTTCCCAGTTTCCTTCTACTTCTCTCATGATGCTCTGTGAAGCCCCCAAGGCATTCCAAACTCCGGCTGCTAAAATGATGTAAACCCAATAGAAACAGAGGTATTCCACTAAACTAAGCTCACTGGCAGTATAAGCAATTGGAGCAAGGGCATCCATGGGATACAGAAGCTGCAGATACAGGAGCTGGTGCAGATGGAAACATGAGGGCTGTGCAGGGGCTCCCTCTACTGTCCGCACAGAAATAACCTTAAAACGCTCAAAGTAACAATTGCATGGATCATGGAATAGTTTGGGCTGGAAGGAACCTCCAAAGCTCATCTAGTCCAACCCCCTCACTGTAAATTTATTTTAAATGCCACTACAGGTACTGCCTCGTATCTTCATGACAGAAGAGTAGATTGAGATGAGCTCTTAGGCAGAAGCTCTTCCCTGTGAGGGCGCTGAGGCGCTGGCACAGGGTGCCCAGAGAAGCTGCGGCTGCCCCATCCCTGGCAGCGTTCAAGGCCAGCTTGGATGGGGCTTGGAGCAACCTGCTCTAGTGGAAGATGACCCTGCCCGTGGCAGGGGTTGGAACTGGAAAGACATACTGAAACTGGAGGCCATAAATCTGTGACTGTTCAAGTGACTCCATCATCTCACTGCCACTGGAGAAAACCCTCTGAATTGTACTATACACTGAGAGTACAGCTGTGTTTGAAATCAATCACATAAACATTTCCAGTACCATCCACATTAAACTTGATGGCATTTGACAGTGAAAAAATGTTTCTCAAAATTACTGCAATAAATTTTACTCTAGTTTTGAGTTTTCAGTATCAGATCACAAAATCCAGTTGTAAGAGACATCTGAAACATGATTCAGATCCTTCAACTGGAAGTTAGCAAAAAAGAAGGTAGCCTGCTCAGAGCATCTTTACTCCCTGGTCTGTGGAAGGTTAAATGCAATCAGGCTGGAATGCAGACTGTGTGCATTGCTTTTCAAGCTGTGCCTGAAGCCTGGATTCTGCACACGAAGATCATCATTTGAGTTTCAATGCAGTCTTGTAAAACACAGAATAAACCAGGTACATTGGATATGGTGGCATAAAGAATTAGAAAATTGAGATCATTAAATAGGAACTAGTAGCATTCAAGTAATACTTGAAAAATGCAAACAGATGTTTAGAAAAATACAGTTGAAGTTCTCATCTCAATGCTCTTTTCAAGCCAAAACAAGCAGCACAGTTGTACTGGCTGTAGGGGACCTATTCATCTTCCCCACCTCCCAGCAGCCTGTAAAGAAAACAGAACCTGCTTGTGCACAACTGGCAGCGTTAGTCACCAAGTGGCAGGACAGGGCCAATGAGGAAAAGGAAACACCTCACCAAAAAAATGACAGTGTAGTCATTACCCGAGTAAGTCTCAGGCACAAAAGCAGCCTTGAGCTCTCCCTCTCAGGTCTGCTCTGGCTCTTTCCACTTTGTTTCACAGCCCTGAGTCCTCTGGCCTTCCTGCCCTGAGCACACAGCTCTCTGCCTCTCAAGAGCCAGAGCATGGCAACTCTTGAGGACATGCTTGCATAATACTGTTCCCCCTTGGCACCATGGTTGGGGCTCCGAGGCTGCTCTCCTGCTCCCAGTTCTCTGGCCTTTCCTCCTCACTGCCCTTCCCTTCTCTCAGGCCCCCAACCCTAGCACAGACCAGCCATCTTCTCCCTGGATCCCAGATCTCTTCTACTTCATCAAGTCTGGTTATATTCTCCAGTTCAGCTTCACTCTCCAGCCTCCCCTGAACTTGCTGTCATCTGCAGAGTTATTTTTCCTTGGCTGAACCCCTATACTTTCCCTTCACAGCGATGTCAGAATCCACATGTGGTTTGCTTCCTAAGGAGCAGTGCTCATTCAGCTTTCCTGGCTTCTTTCCATTATCTCTCCTCAACTTCGCTTCACTCAGTGTTAGATTCTACTAATCATCTTCCCTCTCCTAAGCAGGCATCCTTTGCCAATCCTGCTCTTATAACCTATTCTTGCATTTCCACCAGCCCTCTTCTGTAGAGACAGCTTTAAGCAGTGCGTTTAGATTGATTTCAGATTGATGGTTTTCAGGTTGACTGGAACTGGTGTTGAATTTCCCCAGCAAGCTTCTCTCCTCCATTCAAATACAGTGCCTTACACACAGACTTCTGTAGCTACGGAGCTGCCATTAAGGGAAAGCAGCTCTTCATCTCCCACTTCACATCCCTTTCAGTCACACATCACCAGCGCACACACTACCAGTTTGATTCCACCTTCCCTTTACTGGTATCATGAGCTACTCTTCCTGGCTTCCTCTGTTCCAACAATCTTTGTTCATTTAGATAATCTGTTTTCTGTAGTCACGTGATTTTTAAAAACAGATTAAGAACAGATAATACTGGATTAGACTCAACTAATCTGCCACAGCATCCTACCACAGTGACCAGCCATGGTGGCTTTAAAGAAAAAAAAAAAAAAAAGTATAAAACCAGAACCAAACACATGTTTCCTCTATTACCTCCCAGTTCCCAACACGTTTTAGCTTACAGGCATCCTGAACTAGGTAACATCTTGTGCATTTCATAATCCTCAACAGATCGGGTTTTCCACAGACTAACAAGAAGTCTCCCCAGGAACTCTTGTAAGCTTCTGCCATTCCCCTCTGTAGTGAAGGATTCCACTTCTCACATGTCCAATGCAACAAGAGCCACCACCTTTCACCGGAACCTGGTTTTAGATCTCTGATGTGCTTAGTTCTTGTAATGAAGCATAAGAAAATAAAAAAGGTCATATAAAACACATCCACCTTTATCATACCACTTTGTAATGGTTTAAGCATACACACTTGTACCTACTTTGCTATTCCAGTCTGCTCAGGATCTGGCAAGTCACGAAAGCCTTGGCAGCAGCTCTGAGCCTATAGCCAGTTCTGTTCACACCCAGATTTTGACTAACCAGTTTAGCTTCACTTAAACCTTACTTTCCCCTTCACACTATTACTCTACATATTTTTCTCCCATTAATATGCTCTTTGAGGTCATTTCACATAGGAGGAAGATCCTTATGGCATCTGCAAGCAGACTTTACATCATTCAAGTATCTTGCCAGGAAAACCCCGCTCCCTGCTGTCTGTTTGGAAGGATATGAGTTGTTTCTCACTTTTCCCTCACATTTCTCCCTCTTCTCATTGCCTTAATTTCCTAGTTCAATTTTCATGTTGTAGCACAAAGGAAAATGGCCAGACTAAAACACTACATGGCAGGCTTGGTATTTCATCTGCTATTCCATAACACAGGCCTAGGACCATACATTTTAGAACATGATTCAGTGAGGTTCTGAGCCTGAGGCAAGAGGGCTTGATTCTGACTGAAACCTCTAAACCAACAGTTTAACATATCAGTGCAACAGGACTGTCATGTGGGACTTCAGCGCAGACTACAACAGCTGCCTTCCGATTTTAAAATCTGTAAGTTGCTCTTATCCAAACTCATCAGGCATACATCCTACATTTACTTACTATGTAATCATTATCTTCATCTTTGGGACCTTCGCTGTAATACACACGGTAAGCTTTGGCCACTTGGTCAATCTGTGCCCTGGTACCAGTCAATCCAATCAGCTTTGGAGAAAATTCTACATAGAAAGAAGGCATTTAGACATTTTAGTGAGAAGAAACCCAACAAGAGCCTCCTTTTCAGTGCTCTATATTACACGCTGCAAGACAAGAAGGAAGAAAACAGTAATACCTTTAACGTATCTGGCGATGGCTTCTTCACTGTCCCTCTCAGGATCAATGGTGATGAAGAGTGGGGTTAGATTAGGCAAAGATGGAATTCTATCTGTGACATTAACAACATTTCTCTTAGAAAATTAAAAATCATTTCTCATCTCCCTTCAAGCAAGCTCACAGCCAAGCTACATCTGAGCCCACCCTAAGTGATAAAAAAGGCCATTTTCTGCAGCTTAATGTATGTAATTTGTGAATGAAATCCAAGGCTCTGTGCTCATACTAGGTGCAGACGCTCAGCTGGAGCCCCTGCCCTGCTTAGGGAAGAAAACAAACTGGCTCTGAAGCAGAAAATGCTATGGCACAATGCACGTATGAAAGCACAATGACCAGTAAAAAGGGGGCCTGTGATGTTTGAGCCAAACCTTTCACTGTACTTTCCTCACATCAGAGCACCCTCCCACTTGCCTGGTTGCTTTTATCCCTGCTCTATAACTCCTCAGGCCCTGCAGGCTGAGAAAACCACCTCTATCCTCCAGCCTTCCCCAACCTCTATTCCACAGCACAGTCATCCTCAGAAGAGACACTGGGAGACTTGTTCTCAGAATTAATAAAATAGAGGGATAAAAACCACTCTAATACACCCTACAACTGCTTCTTGGACACAATATAATGCAAAGGTCCTTTCACCTGCCACCATCATGCTTTATTACCAAGAAGTCTCTTGTTGCAGGAAGATCAATGCTGTCATGGTCTAAATAGCAGGCACTAGTCATAAGCAGATTGATCTATGCATCACTTAACAATTAATTCAGCTCCTGAATAGTCAATGGCATTTTTTAAACAATTATCAGTAATTACCATTTGCAGTATTTTCCCACAATAAACCCAGACCTCCCATGAAGAGGAACATAATGCCAATCAAATTCCCATACCAATGTTATCTACCACTTCAATCATTTTCTGCAGTTCATCCGGACAGATGTCAGGGCAGTGTGTGAAGCCAAAGTAGATTAGGACCCACTGCCCGATGTAGTCCTTGTTGGTCTTAGGCTGTCCCTCATGGCTGACGAGTGAGAAGGGTCCTCCAAGCAATGGTTTCCCAATGCCTCTGTTTCTTTCCTTCTCCAGAGCTACAAAAAACAGGACAGGATCAGACACATCCCTGTCACAATCCATGCTGCTTCCCAGGCAAGCCTCAGAAGCTGGAGAGTCTGGCAACCTCACAGTTACAGCCCAGGGCATTGAAATATGCACTACCAAAGCCCATCATGCAGAAGACCAATGTGGACATGACCTCCTAAAAGCATTCCATTTGGGGTAAATATATCCCTAAACGCCTTTGAAACATAAGCACAGAACCATGGAGTGGTTTGTGCTGGAGAAGACCCATCCAGTTCCAACCGCTGCCACGGGCAGGGACACCTTCCACTAGAGCAGTTTGCTCCAAACTGGCCTTGAACACTGCCAGGGATGGGGCAGCCACAGCTTCTCTGGGCACCCTCACAGGGAAGAGCTTCTGCCTAAGAGCTCACCTCAGTCTCTCCTCTGGCCATTTTAAATAGCCAGCTTAAAGACATTCCCCCTTGTCTTATCGCTACATGTCATATTGCCATATGACTGTTTCTACACAAAGAAGAAAGTCAGGTACTCAGTGTAGAGTGAAGCAGAAAAATCCACATCCTTTACAGACTGCACACATACTAAAAGCTGCAAGAGCTCCAATTTCCCACATTAAAAGCATGAGAATGAAACCCATGCGCAGTCACCACAGGGCAGATGAACGCATCTTACCACATGGAGAAAATCCCGCATGCACAGACAACCTCATCTTTGTATCTGCGCTGCATCGATGGGCAGCGTGAGCAAACACAGCTATCCCAGCAGCAAAGACACGTTTAGAAACTTTAAAATGCTGAACTTCGGAGAGCTTTGATTACTTTGCTTGGGTTCTTTTAAGTTTTCTGAGGCACTTGCATACACAACGGCACAAAGAACAACGTATAAAGCATGATATGATTCAGCAAGAAGGCAAAGTGCATAACGCCACAGCTGGGCTGGAAAACGCCTTTAACATCATCCAGCCCAACCGTTCCGCAGCACTGCGAGGCCCTCCTCTGCACACGCAGCGCACACGGAGTGCGGCTCCGCTGCTGCTCCTCCGTCGGGCTCTCCCTTGAGGCGGGCAGGGCCCGGACCCCCACCCCGCACTCACCCTCCTCCTTCCACTGCTTCACCTTCTTCATGGCGGCCAGGAATCCTCCGCAGAGCACGAAGGTGGCGGCCAGCGACCGCCACGACACCAGCTGCAGAGAAGACTCTAGTTAGTGCCTGAAGAAGACGGGGTGACAGCGCGGCCCGGCCCGTTCCGGCCCCACCACGCCGGCTGAGGAAGGACACCGCACTCACCCTCCATTGCGCGCCCCTCCGCTGCCCGCTGCCCGGCGGCAGGCGGGACACCGCACGGCTGCCAGAGGCGGGCAGCACCGCCCGGCTCCTCAGCACAGCACCCGACAACCGCCAGCACAACACAACACGCCCACAGCACCTCCAGGCTGCCGCCATCTTATGGCCGCTCTTCCGCGCCCGCCCCTTCCCGTCTGCGTTCGCCGGGCGCGGCCGCCATGGAGGCGGTGCCGCCGCTCTTCTGTTTCGGTGTCATCGCGGACATCCAGTACGCGGACGCGGAGGACGGGTACGACTTCGGAGGACGCCGGCGGCGGTACTACCGGCACAGTCTTAACCTGCTGCGGGCCGCGGTGGAAGCGTGGGCCACTGAGAAGCCGCCGCTCGCCTTCGTGTTGCAGCTGGGTGACAGCATCGATGGCCTTAACGCCCACAGAGGCCAGTCCGAGCGTGCCCTGGAGCAGGTGCTGGCGGCGCTGGGGCGGCTGCCGGTGCCGGTGCATCACGCGTGGGGCAACCACGAATTGTATAACTTCAGCCGGGCCCGCCTGGCGCACACCGGCCTCAATAGCCGCTCCTGCGGGGCCGTGGCCGGGCCCCCCGCCAGCGACTGCCAGGCCTATCACTTCAGCCCGGCCGCGCAGTTCCGGGTCGTCGTGCTCGACGGCTATGACCTGAGCACGCTGGGAAGGGAGCCCGGCAGCCCCTGCTACCAGGAGTCCCTACGGCTGCTGCGGAAGAAGAACCCCAACGACAACTTCAACGACCCCACAGGTACCCCGCTGCTCCGCTGAGGGTTAGAGTATGGAAACGCTGAATTTCTTCCATGGAAGCATGGGTGGTGGAACCTCTGCTTCTGGAGGCAGCTCCTTGAGCTGGCATCTGGTTGCCAGAAGGCTGAGGCACGTGCTCTGATTCTGCTCGCTTCTTTGCTGTCAGTGGGTCTCTAGGTGGGCGCAGGAGATGCTCCCTTGTATCCGTCATGGTGGTTTTGGGATGGGTTTAATGTTGTGCTGTGTGCCCTGCACATCAGAGCAACACCCTATGTAACTGCTGTTACAGAGTGTAGAGTGATGCCCACCCTAGCCCATGCCTTGGGGGACCCACTAGTTGAAATCCTTTGTGTGCAACATGACCAAACCTTCACAAAGCACTAACAAGTAGTTTTCTCTTGCTTGTCCAAGGAGGCTGGAGTTCAGATCCAAGAGCTGAAAAAACAAACAAAACAGTTTTAAGAGTAAACCATCTATCATAAGCAGACTTACATAGGGCAAGCAAATTCAGGAGCCACAGAAGTGCATCCACCCATACCTGACCTTCTTCATTGCAGGACTTAAAGAACCTCAGTTTGTAGAGTTTAATGGAGGATTTAGCCAAGCCCAGCTGGACTGGTTCAATGAAGTCCTCAAGTTCTCCGATGAAAACCAAGAAAAAGTCATAGTTGCAGGTAGGTGGTTACAGGAGATACATGGGGATATATGCAAAAAGACTTACCTAGCCAATGGATGTTAGCTGAAGAAAACATGTAGCAGCTTTATAGCTCTACTGAGGTACACAGGTAATCTGTGAAGTAGAATAGGACCCATGTCTCACACTCCTGTGAGCTTTGTACACAAATGTCTGAACTTCCCAGCAGTGAAGGCAGAGTCAGGTTACACTTAAAGTAACTGTCCTTTTTCTTTCCTTCTCAACTGCAGGTCACCTGCCCATTCATCCAGATGCCTCAGACTGGGTTTGCTTTGCCTGGAATTACAAAGATGCCCTTTCTGTCATACACGCCCATCAGTGCGTGGTCTGCTTTCTTGCAGGGCACCTGCACGATGGTGGCTATTGTTTAGACTCACATGGAATTCACCATCTGACTTTGGAGGGGATTATTGAAACTCCACCAGAAAGCAATGCCTTTGGGACTGTTTATGTCTATAAAGATAAAATGATACTAAAGGGAAGGGGCAGAGTTTCAGACAGAGTTATGCATTTCTGAAAACAGCAAGCAAATACAAATTGCTGTTCTTCAGGAAGTACTTGAATAAAAGATTCAGCTTATTATGTGCTTGTAGAAAGATATGCATGGCTGATGCTTGCAGCTTTAATTCAAACATTTTTCTCTTGGATACTCAATTTTAGGAATTTTGTTTCTGTAAGAAAACAGACCCAATTTCTTCATGGAGAATAGAGAAGGCCAGTAGCCATATTTGAAATAAATATACTTGAATGCAGAATGTTGACCTGAAACACTCATTCGTGACAAGGTTGGTATATACTGTGAAAAAAAATGAACCCCACATTATGAATATTATCCAGAAAAAAAGACACTTTTTTTGTATGAGTTAGAATTAAACTGAACTGTATCTGCCCAGCCATTTCCATTTGAGGTGGCTGTTTGAACATCATGATCAGTAATGTCTGTCAGAATTACTCTGCTGTGTAGCCTAATGCAGTCTTCTTAACATTTCTTTAAAAGACTAAAACAAATCTCTAAAACCAGTTAAGCGCAAGGAAAACAGACAATTCATGCTACATCCCTTAATGCTGCAGATTCACCTGCTGGGAACTACGCAGCAACACTGGGTGAAGAAGCCCTGACGTGAAAGGATGTTGCTGCACTGCATCTGGCCCCGTGTGGCTCTCTCCCAGCCCAGAATATTCCCGAGTTTCCTCGTCCAGGATCAGTAGCAGTGGAACATGGTGACTGCCACCGGGCTGCCTTCCAGGAACAGAAATGCTGTGAGAAGCAGAGCTGTGATAGGACCATGTCTGGGCCAGTCAAGAATGCACATCCCACAGAAAGTAAAAGATACAGAAGCTTTCATTGCATTTTCTTTGGCAAATTAGTATTTATTACTCTGTAAAACTAAGAATTTTCAGTGAAAGATAACAGCAAAAATATTTCTTCAGATATATTCTACATATTGAGGGCAGGAACAGACTGCTCAAATACATAGTCTCAGTAGACTGTAAACAGACATTTACTGAAACAAAGTGCTTGCTTTACTTTTCTCTTACCATACAGAGTGGCAGTCTTCCCTGCTGGTCAGGAAGTGATCTGGGGATGCCAGGGTATCTTGGCTGTAACATTGGAACACACATGAACTCAACAGTGCTTTGAAAATGTAGGAGGAGTCAGGAGAACATCACTTTCACCAGGAAAATCCTCTGCTCAGATTTGACAGTGTTCCTCAGTTTCTATAACAAATCACAACCTGTGCTGCTGGAAGCAGCCAGATGTTCTTGGGTCCTCTCCAACTGACACAAACCCTTCATTAAGAACCAAAAGCAAAGGCAAATGAGGTCAGAATATTTATTCTGTATATTAGATGACTGTTTTACAGTGTGTTGGCCAAGATTCTCGCATCTCCTTGTTCATATAAATGTACAGCCATGACATAAAGGGGAAGAGCGCAACCACCACTGCAGCAGTCAAGCGAAATCCAGCCAGTGGGTTCCTAGAAAGAAGCAGACACAATAGAGCTGTTTCGCATCAATCTGCTATGAAACATTCACACCTGGCTGCTGTTGGAAAGACAACAAAGAGCCTTTGGCCACTGATGTAGCTCCTGTAGGTGCATTAGTACAATCCTTCACCACAGGGGCACCACGTGGCAGCAGAAGTTTCTGCCACCTCATAAACCTGTTAAATAAATAGATAAAAGCACCCTAGTTGCCCAGAGGCATGTGTGTGGTTGCCAGCACAAAGGCACTGTTTGGCAGACAGAATTTTCCTGCTCCCAGCTAACAGGAATTTAGCAAAACTGTAGCACGGTGCTCTGAAGAGGGTGGATGGGGCAAATGTGGAGCCACTGCAGCCACCCAGAGCCCTGTGCAGCTCCGGTGTACGCAGGGGGCAGCAGCACAGAGACCCTCACTGGGAAGTTCTGTAACTTGGGAGCAATGGCAAAAATGGCTTTGTAGTTCATTAGCAGTTGTGGCCAACACTCGCTAGGCTGTTCCACTGAAGGGACAGGCTGTCCCCTGCCATTATGGATGGGGAGCAGAAAAACTTTCATATTCCTTTACTCCCCCCAAAAGACTTGTACCTGTACAAGATCCTCCAGGCTGTAGCACCAGCTACTACTGCTTAGGTAATCTGAGAGAGCTCAGGCAGTGATAGGAAGCAGAAAACCAAGCCGCCAAAATGAACTGTATGTTTCTGAGAAGCTCTAAGCATGAGATGCGAACACATGAATGGATTTCAAAGAAGAAAAAGGAAACAGAACTTACTTGGCTGAACTGCAACAAAGCCTCATCCATACCGCTATTATCACCAGACCAAATAACTCGCTAAAAAGCCAAACAAAAACCAGGTCAGAAAATAATACAAGCAGGTATTAAAAAATAAGTAAATACAAGTTTTGCCTCCAGACCAGCACTGTTGCTCCTGTGAGAACTTCAATGTATTTTACTACTATTGTAACTGTAAAGGTATTTACACAGAGCAACTTTGCTTCCCACCACAAGCCTACAAACACACGTGACCCAGCTACACATCTGCAGAAATCCCTGCTTCCACTTTTTGTTCTGTTGCCAAACTCCTATTCCCCAGCACATTTCCCTCCTTAACACAGAGCAAAGCAACATCTCAGTATTCCAGACCATAAACAGCCACAGTGTTTCACCTCAACACTATGCAAGCGCCACAACTGAACACCCAGGTGAGAAATCCTGCCTCCCTCATGCAGTCAGAGCACTCAGCAGCCTGTGCTACATAAACAAGCACATGTTGAACACACCAATTTCCGTTCCTGCAGCTCCAGCAAGAGCACCCAAAGCTGTTTCACTGTGCTAGTGCCCTCCTCTTTGGAAGCCAGAAGCTCCCCCACTAAAATCTCTCAACCAGGCAAGCAATCAGGACTGCTCACCGTCCCTTTGTCCAAGAAACCCCTGTCTGGAGCACTATGGTCACTTCTGCTTGGTTCGATTTCCCTGGACCAAGGGAACTCACTGGAGCAACCCAGCAGATGAAGTTTAGAAGGTGGCCAACAGAAGAAGATGGCCTGGAGCGCTAAGTTCATGCAGGGGGAATTATTCACCACTTACCGTCCTTCTTCCTCATGTAAAATGTTTCCTTGAGCATAAGCAAACAAAGAGCAAGCCAAGGCAATGGTCCCAGCGATACATCCAGCAGAATGAAGGTCACAGAGGCTCCTCCAAACACCATTACCTGAGGAAAAAACACACTGGCAGCAACTGCAACATCACATGAAGTAAACCTATAAATCAAAAAGCAACTGAGTCACTAAAAGAGATGCCTCCAGCAAACACACACACACACCTTAGGTGGGAAGACTGAATTAATACCAGCATCTCTATGACCAGGGAAATCTGTTTAGAAGTGCTGATGAAAATAAACATCAGTGGGCTTGGAGCTTGCTTCCTTGGCAGCAGCACCTCAATGAGGAGTTTCCTATTCTCTCCAGTAAACGCAGGAGGCTCCAGCATTTGACATACATGGGAAAAAAAATCACAGAGTGGAGCACAAAGGAGAGTTCTCTTATGAAGGAGGAACAGCCTTTCTGGAGCTCCAGACAGAACCAGATGCTTAGCATGGCCCAGAGGACACCAGAGGCCAGGGGAGCAGCCCCAGCTACCCACCACCCTCAGGGGCACACAGCAGCCACCACCCTGCAAGGAGCTTCTTCAGTCACACTCCCTGATAAGCCTCTGCCTGAGGTTTGCCTCTGATGATGAGCATCACTGCTGACACCTCTGCTTGGGGAGCTGATGTTTAAACAGAGAACTATAGACAATGCGAAATATCTGGATGGGCCCAAAGATTCCTGTGGTTTTCCATGTCTATTCCTAGAGGCTAGTGGGGGGAGATGAGCAAAACCTGGGTGCTTAACCCCTCCAGGGAGGCATTAAAGATGAGCTGCCAAGACTCAAGAGCTCAGCACAACCAAGCTTGTAATTGACTTCCCATTTGGCTGAAGTTAGTGCAGCTCAGCAAAGGCAGAATTTGGGTCTTCCACAGATTGGAACGGCAAAATGTCCCCCGTGAATGTACATTAATGTGCAGTCATACAATAGTTGTGCTATTTTAATCTTTCTTTTCCACAGATCTTGGCACAAAAAAAAGCTACTTGTGAGTTTAACATGCAAATTCTCTTGACCAAATGCCATTATGTTGAAGTTACACCTATTACACAAATAAACCTCCCCTGCAGCACTGATAAACCACTGGCAAACAATCTTCATGGGTTTTGGCTTGATGAATGCTTCACATGCTTAATGTAGCCAGAATGCTGAGAGGTTGCAATGGCGTGACCTGTGACAACAGCATACACTCATTAAGTTTTTCTTTTTCTGGCATACTTGTTGCTTGTTCAGTATAAGGATTCATCCAGAAAAGATCCAGTCACTTCATGCATATCAAATGTCAGGCTTAAAGTTATTTCTATTGCATGAAATACAAAAAAAAATAACAATTTTCCAGAGTCCTGGACCAAGTCTGATCCGATTCTCTCAACATGAGATGTGGCATTAGATCATTCAGTGTAAGCCCTTGGAAACTCAGCCACAGCACTGAAGCCTCTAACAGGTCCCATCGCTGTCTGTGTGCTTTGCAGGCCAGTTGCGGTACTAGATACTGAACAAGACCTTTAGCTCCTTCTGTGCAGAGGTCAACTGCTCTTCTATGAGGTAGGTAATCAAAACCACAATTTACAGCAAGGAAACAACATGTCTTAATGTGCTAATGTCAACACCAGAGCCAGACTTGTGCTCTGCTCAGGCTCTGAGCCCTGGAACCAGGGTGCAAAGGTAAGATCACCCCAGCAGCTGCCCTTTATCCAGAGGTCCTCCACTCACCTGCAGCTCATCCAACTGATGGCCAGCTTTTGCAGAAACAGGTTCCACAGATTTTTGACCTCAAGAAAGGTGTCTTAATATGTCTTAACTGACCTTAATCTACAATTCAATAGATAAAATCGGGTTTTGAGCAGACTGTTCTACACATTGATACCATACCTGTTATTGAAGGGTTAATGCTGACAAGCAGCGTCAGGGCAGCTGGCACTAAGTAGACAACCTGTTAGTGAAATACAAACCTACTCTGTAGCAGAGCTTAGTGAGACACACAGCAGTGCCCAGCCACAGTAACTGCCAGATGTGGGGAACAGCTGCCAGTTTCCCACCCCTGGCATGCCCTGGCACTGCCAGTGCCCATCACCACTGCCACCCACTGTCCTGGACCATCACCTGAGTGCCAGCCCCTGCTCCTCAGCCCCTGGGTTACCAACCAGCCCCTGCACTGCATCTTGATTCCAAGGAAAGTCCCTGTGGGGCTTTCCAGCCCCCAACCCTCCACCTACACTGGGCTGCTCTGCTGGGAGCAGGAGCCCAGCTGGGCTCACACACACAAGGGACACCCCCAGCGCAAGGGACAGCCCCTGCCACCAGCAGCTCCTGTCACACAGCCCCTCTGCCGCTCAGCTCCAAGCCAGGCACATGGTGGCAGGGCCACCAGGCTGATCCTGTGCCCGAGGAAGGGCTGGCAAAGTAGACTGGGAACTGGAGCGTTTCTCTGATTCCCACTTTAAACCGAGGCAGCTCTGTCAAGCTGACAGGGACAGGGCAAGGGGAATGGCTTTAACCTGTCAGAGGGGAGACTGAGATGAGCTCTTGGGTAGAAGCTGTTCCCTGTGAGGGTGCTGAGGCGCTGGCACAGGGTGCCCAGAGAAGCTGTGGCTGCCCCATCCCTGGCA
>JASSUY010046061.1:0-13937 GCA_032466535.1 Forpus xanthops
AGAATTAGAAGAGGGGAAAAAAAATGGTGGATCCCTTTCTTGTTCATGTCCGCTGGAATCTGGGGCTTTTTTAAGTCATTGATGCAATTCTTGCTGGTGCTTGAGACAAGTTGATGACTTCACTTCCCTGTTACTGCCATCCTAAAAAGCCTACATCTGTCTGAGGAAGCAAAATACACATCTTTGCTGTTGAAGCAAAGGTTTATGTTCATTGCTGTGGCAGCTCAGTATATATGACTATTTTTATGGGCATTTGCTAGATCATGGCAAGTTTAGCTCATGGTGAATGCTCCATCGCTGGCGGTGTTCAAGGCCGGGTTGGACACAGCCTTGGGTGACATGGTTTAGTGTGAGGTGTCCCTGCCCATAGCAGGGGGTTGGAACTAGATGTTCTTAAGGTCCTTTCCAACCCTAACTATTCTATGATTCTATGGCTGCAGGGAATGGTGTTTGCATACTTGTCAGCATAGTCAATATTAGTGGCGGGAAGTTGAATAAGTAACTCCTTATTCAGATTGATCTGTAGCTTTAAAAATGAATCTGTAATGTATTATATGCCTGAGGAAAATCAGAAGGAATTTTTGGCCTGTGAAAGACATCAATATCTTTAGTTTCAAAACCCTAACTGCTTCAGGTAGGGATAGATAGCCACCGGTGATTGGAATGACAGATTATGACAGCACTTTGAATACAATGTGGATTAGAATACGTATGTATATATATATATAAAAAAGCATATAAAGAAGATTGTTAGTCTGGTTTGTAGTCCTATTTGGGATAAGACTGGGCTCAGTTTCTGTCATCACTCCAAAGCCAGATTATTCTTTTTGAACAGCTAGTTACCAGCTCTGAGATGCTGCTTTCATGCTTCATGTGGTATGAAGGGTCCCTTTTTATTGGAAGTAACTTCTGCAATTTAAAAAGTAGCTGGAAAGATTTGCTATTCGTCCTCCAAGCATCTGACCAAGGAAGTTCTATGGCACATTGATGGCAATGACTGAAAGGACATGTAGTTGTGAAGAGTAACTCAAGAAAAAGCCTCCAATGGATTACTTTTTGTTGAACTTTGACTTTTGTGTTGGTTTGGTTAAAGTAAAAGTAGAAAACCAACAGAACACATAACGAAAAATACTTGGAACTTTCAATTATTATGCCCCTAAATAATAGTTTGATTTTAACTGGCATAAGTTGGTATTGGTGCCAAGGGAAACAGTCCCACCTCTCCCTGGCAGCTTGTTCACATTCCTCCACTGCTGCCTCCTCCACTCTGCCAGTGGTGGGGTATGTGCTGGATGCATTGACGTCGGCTGAGAAACCAGTGCAAGGTACGTTAATCATAGAGAAATGGCTGGATTTCTGTCTTTTGGTTTTCTCTCAGATAAGCTTGGTGCTCTAGTGATGGGAAGACCAACATACGGCAGGAGCAAAGAACTGAGAAGAGTAAAGTCTGCTGTTGGGGTGATGATGTGGCACCATGGGTGACTTGTGTTAGCCTAAGTGACAGGAGAATGAAGAATTAAAAGCTGAAGTTCCTGGATTTGTCACCATTTAAGTCTCATATTTTGAAGAACAGTGAACAGCGACCAATGTGCAAGCTGATGTCATGCCAGGGCATGAAGCATTGTTTTTCCATATTTCATTTGTCAGCTGTTGGTGGCTTTATAATGCTCCATAAAGGTCTTGCAAATAATCATCATGTGAAATACTGGTACAGGTTGCCCATAGAAGCTGTGGCTGCTCCATCTCTGGCAGTGTCCAAGGCCAGATTAGACTGGGCTTGGAGCAACCTGTCCAGTGGAAGGTTGAGATTGGATGAGCTTTAAAAACCTTCTTTCCAACCCAAACCAGTCTGTGTTTCTACGAAACAGCCTTTCATGTCCTATTTCTGGGTAGGTGTGGGTTTTTTTGTTTGTTTGTTTGTTTGTTTTTTCCCAATAGTTTTCCTCTGGTTTTATATTGGTGTAGAATTCTCTGGTAAATACTTTGCTTCTACAATGGAGTTGATGTGCTAGTCTTAACTGCATGTATGTATATAGGTCATCTAAAGATCTTGAATTGCTTAAGCAAAGGTTAATCCTCTTTCTTAAGCTTTTTTGTCCTTGGTGAAAAAGGAAAGTGAATTGCATGTGAGTGGGTGTAAAGAAGCTAAGGAAAATGTTCTTATAGGCCTCTGTATGTGTGTTGGATGGGTTTTGTTTCCTTGTGCAACTCTGCTGACTCTTGTCCAATGTTTCTTTTAATCATGGAGTGAACTTGTCCAGGCATATATTTATTTATCATAACTCAGAGGCTTTAAAATCTCTTCTCTGTCAGTCATTCATTTGAATTAAGTATCTTTTTCATAAACAACTGTGTGGTCTTCAACACGCTGTCATAATTTGCTTATGTAGCTGAACAGAAGACAAGAATGTCTGTTAACACATGTGGTGCAAATGGAAAATGCAGCTTTAATGTCCTTATGAACCCACCTTCTGCTTTTTCTAACAGCATTGAAAAAAACACATGCAGTTGGTAAAATATTAATTAGTAGAGGTGTTCCTGCATGTGACTTCTTCAGTTACCAGTGTTGGTGATTGACAGCAGCTTCAGCCTTGTTCACTTGTTCTCTTCATCCTTTTCCTTTCTTTACTTTCTTCTCATATCCTGGGCACAGCCTTCATAAAGAAACCACAGCAACCTCCTTTTCCACCTCCAGGCAAAGCGTTTTGGGGTCCGTGGGTCCCCTGCAGCCCTCTCGAGACAGCTCTGATGCGGAATTGAAGGGGACCTCAGCAGCAGCCCCAGCTCCTTGCACCTTCACGATACTTGCTACCTCCTCTCTGCTGCTCTCATGACCCCCTTGTTCTCCTGGAGCTACTTTGCAGCAGGAAGAAGAGAAAGGCCGCTCCAACATTTGCTATGTTACCAGCTTTGATTTCTGTCATGTATCCAAGGGAGTTTGTTTCATTTCTCTGACCAGTTTTGAAAGTTATCAGTCCAGCCATTACCTGGTTTTGGCAGACTCTTTAGAAAACAGTGAGGGAACTTTAGAGCTGGGAAATCTTTTGTTTTGTAGGAATAAGCTACTGCTGGTCAGCTCTTAACCTAACTGCCTAGGTGAGAGTCTGTGCAGGGGCTGCTACAACTCCTGTCAGCACAAGCAAAGCACTTTGCAATGCTCCAGTTTGTAATTGTGTAATGTTATTGGGAAAAGAGAAAGCCAAATTGGGTTATGGGGGCCTAAAGAGGTGACGATGGCATCTTCCCAGCAATAATTCTCTCTAGAATGGAGGTAACTTCCATTGCTGCTTCCTGCATCTGCAGTGAATTGTCAAAACACTTATGAGTTTAAATACAACAGAAAAAGTCAAAGCACATAATAAGCCTTAGTCTGTAACTGAAGAAAAATTTGAGGTTTAAGACTTTGAGTGCTTTATGACTGTTTAATGAAAACTTAACTTTTAAAAACTGATCTGAATTGTGCTGGAAGCATCTCCTCTTGCAGTAGATGTTCAGTCAAATCTAAGGTGGGCTTTCAACATCTGCATTTCTAGTTGTGATGCTGTTATTGTGAGAAGTTGTCATCAGTCTGAATGCATCCTTTGGCAAGCCACTTCCTTTTCCTTTTCCTTTTCCTTTTCCTTTTCCTTTTCCTTTTCCTTTTCCTTTTCCTTTTCCTTTTCCTTTTCCTTTCCTCCCTACTTATGAGGTTGATACCAGAAAATTACAAACCTGAAGAAAACTTCTGTCCTCCCACCTCAAAATGTACTTCTCACATTGTGTTTTCCTGCTAAGGCTTATTTTATGAGCCCCCTTCTTACCCTGGCAATGAATGCAGTGACGTAGCATTCAGGGCACTTTTCCAAACTCTGCAATTTTACAAGCAGTACACAGTGGAAACATGTACAAATCTGTTCCAAGATACATATACACTGGGTGTATATATCCAAATGTAAATATTCAGATCTGTTTGTCAAGGTTGCAATTTGCTCACTGGTTATAGCTTTATATTCACGTGTTCATGGAGGAAAAATGACAAAAATGACAGCATATTTCCTGGGGGGAGAAGGGATCAGTCATTTTCTTATCTTGATGTTCTCCACGGATTATCTGGAATCCTGAAGCATCCATGTACTGGCTCTTGACAAGGAGAGAACTGGCAGCTCCGTGAGGTCTGAAATGCTGCCTGGTCCTTGACGCTTAGTAATCTATTTGAAGATTACTGCTGCTGGGGATCTGAGGTACTGAATCGGGTATTGAGACTTTTTCATCTCTTAATGAGACTGGTTTCTGTTGTTCTGGTAAATTATCACTCGTTTTTTCTATAGCTGTCCATCAGTTCCATAGCCCCATCACAGAAGGCCACCTAATTGGTCAGGCAGGATTTCCCCTTAGTGAAGCCATGCTGGCTGTCACCAACCACCTTGTTGTACTTCATATACCTTAGCATGCCTTCCAGGAGAATCTGCTCCAAGATGTTGCCAGGCACAGAGGTGAGGCTGACTGGTCTGTAGTTCCCTGGGTCATCCATTTTCCCCTTCTTGAAAATGGGGTTATATTTCCCTTTTTCCAGTCTTCGGGAACTTCACCTGACTGCCATCATTTTTCAACTGTGATGGACAGTGACTTAGCAACTTCATTTGCCAGCTCCTTCAGGACCCACGGATGGATTTTACCAGGTCCTGTGGACTTGTATACATTCAGATTCTTAAGACAGTTTTGAACTAGATCCTCTCCTTCAGTGGTCCCAAGGTCTTCATTCTCACAGTCCTTGCATCTGCCTTCCAAGACTTGGGTGGTGTGATCAGTGTTTGCCAGTGAAGTCCGAGGCAAAGGAGTCATTAAGAACCTCAGCCTTTTCCAAATCCAGGGTAGCCAGTTCTCCTGATAGCTTCCAGAGGGGGCCCACGTTGTCCCTAGTCTGTCTTTTAGTTCTTCAGAACAAGAGATACAGAAGCAGTGGCAGTTATGATAACTAGTACTCTGTCCTCCACAGGGAAAATGATACTCTTTATATATATTTGAAAATTACAGAATCATCACAGAATCTCAAATGGTTTGTGTTAGAAGGAACCTTAAAGCTCATCCAGTTCCATGTCCCTGCCACAGGCATGGACACCTTCCACTAGACCAGGTTGCTCCAAGCCCTGTCCAACCTGGCCTTGAACGCTGCCAGGGATGGGGCAGCCACAGCTTCCCTGGGCAACCTGTGCCAATGCCTCAGCACCCTCACAGGGAAGAGCTTCTGCCTAAGATCTCATCTCAATCTCCCCTCTGTAAGGTTAAAGCCATTCCCCCTTGTCCTGTCCCTATAGTCCTTGTCCAAAGCCCCTCTCCAGGTTTCTTGTCGCTTCTTTAGGCACTGGAAGCTGCTCTAAGGTCTCCTTGGAACCTTCTCTTCTCCGGGCTGAATAAGCCCAACTCTCTCAGCCTGTCTGCAGAGCAGAGGTGCTCCAGCCCTCACAGCATCTTCTTTGGACTCACAATCTTTGTCTGGACTCTTATGAGTTTAAAATTCAGACTGCTTGCTGTAATTGAGCTATGTTGTTCTAAATTGCAAATAAGGTGTTGACTTGTAGGCCAAATCCACTTATGATGATAAATTCATGGTTGGATTGTCTTGAAAACCATCATCTTCCATTATGTAAATTCCATGGCTGATCAAAGACAGTGATTCAAACCTGTGTCTGAAGGAAACCCAAGCTTTGAGAAATGTCAATATTAATGATTTCCATCTACATTTGAATTAAATTGGTTTTTCATAATAGCAACTTTCTTCATCAAATACTGTAACCAAAAGCTCATAGTTGTGCATTTCTGATTGTGATTTTTATTTTTGGTTCAGTCCCAGGAATGGGACCAAATGGGAGAAACTCTTAACTTTGATTATCTGGTATAAGTCACTTAGATCATCTGCCAGAGAACGTCTCATCAAATGACAATAAAGACAGAAGAACCGTCTTTGAGGCAAATGGCTTGGTTTAGTGATTTTTAAATTTATTTCTTAGATTACCAATCACTCAATTAGTATCCATCAGTGGTAAGGACATAAATCTTGCAGCATCTAGATCAGTGTTTCTTTTCGGAAACCCCTAACCTACATTGACTTGCTTTTCTGCTTAAGGTCCTCCTGTGCCAGTAAGCCTGTGCTTTAACCTTCCAGTAAATTCCAAATTGGATAGACCTTGAAAACATTAGAAGTTAAATTAACAATGCTTGGCATGTTGGAAGTGACATCTTCTCAATTCCTGTTTTACACGCTGAATTTAATTTGGTTAATGCATTTCAAACGTGCTGCAAAATGCTTAGGAGGCAGGCGGAGTCTGGAGCAGGATGCTACATGATGTTGTTGGCCATCCAGTGTCAGTCACTAGGTCTGTGGCTTCATAGTTGGAGTAAGCTGGTCTAAGTGCATGGGTTACCTGGTGGCAGGTTCCAGGTGAGATGTTTATTCTCTCTCTGGTATAGTGTGAAGAAGCTGAAGAGCAGCCTCCCCTAGGTTGGCTTCAGCTGGTCTAGTGCCTTTTCATAGCTCACTGCATGAGATGCCAAATTGCAGGATTATCCCCCAGTGTTCTGGGCTAACCATGGCAAAGATCTGCTTGTGCCTCTTTGGGCTACCACCGTACCTTGTGTGTGCCTTAATAATAATGATAACATTTTTCATATCACTGTAATATGGCATCTGCAGTTACATGTGGAGATAAGCTAAGTTTGTATTCCAGCTCTTCACCTTATGGAATTACTAAATGCAATTGCCCGAAAAAAACCATTTGGTATTAGTTTAGCAAAAAAAGCATAGGAACATCCAAACCTGACCTTTGTCAGGTCAGCTAAGCCTGGGAAGGAAATTATCTGTGCTTGATGAAGGACATGTCTGCACCCTCTGCTTCTCCTTGAATGAACTGGTGTTTGAGTGTGTACTCCAAAGGAAGCATGTGCTCAAATGTGAATTCCAAATGCATTCCTGAATCACTACCTCAGGAAGAGGAGAGCGCTCCCTTCTTACCCATTGCATTTTCTAACAATCAGTTATCTCTGCAAAGCAACACTGTCCTTTCCTGCCTGGCAGATAGGTGCATCTTGAAAGTATATATTGGAGAAACTGTTTGGAGAACAGTGTGATGGGGCAGAGCTTGTATGTTTGGCCAGACACACTTTTCTGGAGACAGGGCTGTGTTGCAAAATAGTTTCATCAATTATCCAGCTGTAAGCAAGAACTACTTTTTCTTACACTTTTCCTAGCATTGCATGCTGTTATTGGTCACATATTTAGTCTTTACTGCAAGTAGAATTGCTGGAGGACACTATTAGGAGGTTATGATGCCCTAGGAACAGGTCAACTCACAGTAGATAAATATGAGGCAGTATTTTTGCATCAAGGCAAGTTATGTAAAAACATAGCAGTGTCGGAACCCAAGTAGCCCACCTATCTCAGTTTCAGTTTTTCTACAGAATTGCTGTTTGAACTGCATAGTATCTTGGAGTAAGCTTTGGAAATTTGTAATCATTTTCAGGTGGATAGGAATAATAGATCATGAGCTTCGAAGGATCAAGTTGAGTCTCTCTGATTGACTATGAAACACAATAAGTAATCCTCTATCTGGATTACTGTCCCTTTACCTGAATAATAAAAGTTGCAGTTTGTTTTGTGTGAACAAGTAAAATAAGCAGAAAAGCACAGGGTTTTGCAGAGTGAATGACCATAGTTGCCACAGAACTAAGGATATCCTAGGATTTTGAGAAGCAATCAAGAAACAATTTCTATTGACTTCATCTGTGTGTGAAGGGCATTGCAAAGAACAAGGATGTACCATGTTCTTAAATATAATTTATCAGCTATAGCTTAGGTAGTTCTGTATGAAGCAGTAAAATATTTTTGGCTTTCACCAATTCAGCTCTCAACAGAGTTGTGTTTTCCTAGCTGGCTTCTACTCCTCTCTAAGAAGATAAAAAACTAACGCCTAACTGTGAAATTGCTGCTTGCGATGAGCAAATCAATGGCATCTCTATTAGTGTGCTCCAAGGCCTCTCATTGCCATCCCCACTGCAGTGGCCTTCTTTCAATGAAGGGGTGCTGGGATGTTCCCAGCATTGTCTGATGTGTGATTAAGGAGGTCAAAAGGGATACAGCATCTGAATACCTTAAATATCCATTAAAATCGTAGAATCACAGACTGGCTTGGGTTGGAAGGGACCTTTAAAGCTAATCTATTTCCACCCCCCTGTCATGGGCAAGGACACCTTCCAGGTTGCTTGAAGTAGAGCAGTGAAAGTGTGGTTCCCCCTGGATTCATCTCATATTTAGACTTTCTGGTGCTGACTATGACATTGGTTTCATCTTGGCTGGTTTCTAATTCCTCCATGACTAAACTCTGGTCCCTGGTATTGGTGGCTCTAGCTGCAGCCTTATCTTTGGTGGGAACCTTACTTAAGTCCATGAACCCTATGGGATCATAATATGTTAGAGGCTTCGCTAATACAGCAGCTAAACCCTACTGAGGGCATTCAGAGTTGTTAGAGAAGAAACAAATGCACAGAGTGATAAGATTTGCCTTTTTTCTTTTCAATTCAGGCAAAAGTTAAGGATCTGCTGAACTGCTGTGTGTGATGGAAGGTTGGTCCTGGCCAGCAGTGGCTACCAGTGCTCACAGATGTTTTCCATAGCTACAGCAAGTTTTGTTTGACTTGAAATTGAAAAGTAAAGGTTGAGTTTTAGATAGAGATCACTTGGGGTCAGGCTATCATAACAAATAGCAGAGTATGCTGTCACACAGTGATGGATAACAGGAAATACACGTATTGGAAATGCTACAAAAATATACCTAATAAAACTACAAACTATAATCCTTTCTGATAATCCATGTGATCCTAAAGTTCATCTATTCAAAAGAAAAACAAGTTACCACTTGTAAACAGAGTGAGTCTCAAAATGTCTTTATCAAACATTCACCTTTTAATAAATAGCTTCTAAATAGAGCATTAAGTAGAATACTTGAGCAGAGCATTTATGTTTCCACAGTAGTGTTGCAAACTTCAATCTCCTGTGCTTTTATTTAACTGGGTCTTTGTGCAAAACATATTACTAATAGAAATGCTTTTGAGTTATGAAATATTCTTCTAGCTGGTCATTTGGCTCCCAAGGTACTGAATGAAAGTAACCTATGGGACATGATGTAATGTACTCAGCAGGTAAGAGTTTTCAAATAGCATGGGGAGGGTTTTAGCCACAACATGTGGTTAACCTCAGGAACTCTGTGCTACATGATGCAGCAGAAATCTCTTCAGGGTTACTGAACAAGTACGGATCCTTGTAAATAGGGGAGGTGTGATGGTGTGGTTGTGCTGCTCTTGCTGCCTTTACTGGGCAACTGCTGCTGCCACCACTGGAGGTTGTCCCACAGGATGTGGGTCTCCACTGCCCTATGATCTAAGGTGGTATGTCGGCTTTTAATCTGAAATTCTTGCTGTATAGAAAGTGAAACAGAGAAATGGAGGGGATGTGTCTTTTTGGTTAATAAGTGTCTGAAGACTAGTTAGGGAATGAAGACAGAGCAGAAGACAGAGGTGTGTGATTGCAGCTGGGAACCCCCCCATGTGCTGGGCTGCATCCCCAGAGCATGAGCAGCAGGTCGAGGGAAGAGATTCTTCCCCTTTGCTATGCTCTGGGCAGACCCCCCTGCAGTCCTGCATCCAGCTGTGGGGCAACAACACAAGAGGAGCGTGGAACTGTTGGAGCGAGTCCAGGGGAGGCCATGGAGATGCTGCGAGGGCTGGAGGAGCTCTGCTCTGCAGACAGGCTGAGAGAGCTGGGCTGGTTCAGCATGGAGAAGAGAAGGCTCCAAGGAGACCTTAGAACAGCTCCAGTGCCTAAAGGGACTACAGGAAACCTGGAGAGGGGCTCTTGACAAACACCTGTAGGGACAGGACAAGGGGGAATGGATTTAACCTGACAGAGGGGAGACTGAGATGGGCCCTTAAGCAGTTCTTCTCTGTGAGGGTGGTGAGGTGTTGGCACAGGTTGCCCAGAGAAGCTGTGGCTGCCCCATCCCTGGCAGTGTTGAAGACCAGGCTGGACAGGGCTTGGAGCAACCTGGTCTAGTGGAAGGTGTCCCTGCCCGTGGCAGAGACTTGGAACTGGATGAGCTTTAAGGTTCCTTCCTTGATCAATGTGCTTTAGGAAATGGTGCTGGCAATTTAATGGCTCTGACCTTCCTAGGACATTTAAGAGCCTAAAAGACAGGGAAGGTCTCTGACTATTATGCCAGGTAAGAAACTCACAGTGTTAGGCAGCAAAATAACTCCAAGGATTTAGATCAAAGCTTTATTTAATCTTTATTTATTTTTTATATCAATATCATCACTCAGCAGTCAAAGGTTCATTTGTGGTGAATGAATAAGTTAAATGTAGCAGTAAGGAGTGCAAATAAATCAATAAACTGCCTCTGTGCTTCAACAATCAGACTTTTAGGCCCTCTCCAGAATGTTGTTAAAAAATAATTACCTGGTCACTCCAAAACCATTAGAAGATCCACATAACACTAATACTGGTCATGTATTGCACCAGCCTAATACAGTTTAATCCTGTTTTGTCAATCTCAAACCCTTCATTTTGGCCAAGAGGAGATGTTTAAACATGCAGTATGATATAAGTGCATAATTTTCTCTGTAACAGTTTTGCAGTGTCTAGTAATTTTGCATGTTTTCATTTCTGAGCATCTAATCTATTTTAAAAAGTCTTAATTATCTAGAGCTTGCTCTGTGTGTTGCCAGGAACTGCATTTTCAGTGTATTTCCAGTTGAAAAATTAGAACTAGAAGCAACCAAACCCCATTAATCATATTGTTCCTTAAGGTACATGATATGCTCTTAGAATTCAAAAGGTTTACAATTTGAAGCAAAGTAAACCTTCTAAATGCTTTTCTATTAGATGGTGGTTGGTCTGGGGAAATTCCTCAAAGGACACTACATGGAGCGTTAATGGAACAAAATTGCTCCCAATTTTGGTACTGACACTTTGAAAGAATCGAAGCCAAACTGTCTTGGAGAAGCTTTTTATGCTTACATCTTGTGATGTAGCAGCCTTGCAGTGCCTGAAGAGAGTACAAGAAAACTGGAAGAGAGGCTTTGGACAAGGGCCTGTAGGGACAGGACAAGGGGGAATGGCTTTAACCTGACGGAAGGGAGATTGAGATGAGCTCTTGGGCAGAAGTTCTTTCCTGTGAGGGTGCTGAGGCACTGGCACAGGTTGGCCAGAGAAGCTGTGGCTGCCCCATCACCTGCAGTGTTCAAGGCCAGTGTTCAAGGTGGATGAGGCTTGGAGCAATCTGGTCTAGTGTGAGGTGTCCCTGTCTGTGGCAGGGACATGGAACTGGATGAGCTTTAAGGTCCCTTCCAACCCAAACCAATCTGTGGTTCTATGGTCCTTATGTGTGGCTGGCCCTGGCACATGTGAGTGATGCAGTGGTATTTAATGTACTGCCATTTTGAACTGTAAGGCATTACATTTGCCCTGTGCTAGCTGCTGATGGGGGATGTTGTCCCCAGTGTTCTCCATGCTCCCCTGCAATGACAAACTAAAAAAGACAGTCATTATCTTCTGCTCTCTGGTTCCCAGAACCAGGATTTGCAGCCTGATATTTCTCTAAGATGCTTTTGTTCATGTAAAGGATTTTCATCGTCTGAATATTCATTTATGCATCAAATTGCACATTTCTGTAGAAAGATGACTGAAGCTTTTCAGTGTTGTAGATTGAAATGCAAACATGAATCATGAATCACTTGAAGAATTCCATCTCTAAATTCCCATATTGTGGTGGCATAAGAACATGTGTTTAAACAGCTATCATCAGGGTTTTCAAGTGCAAGCAGTGCTTACCACAGTGAAACTCAGCACCTGTATGAAAGAGATATGCAAGAATAAATGTTTATCGTTTGAGGTTTCTCTCAAAGTTTTGCCCTTCTACTTTGCTGTTTCCGTTGCGTTTCTATTTGCAGTGGGATTTTCAGGAGTAAGGAGACCATGGGTTCATGCTTGTTATTAGGAACTGTCAATGTGGCCATCGTCTTCAATGGCTTTGAGTGCTTTGATTATTTATTCCCCACCTCCCATTGTGTGTTTCAAGATTTTCTGTATCTTGTTAGGCATAGAAATGTATAAATGGATCTTTGCGTGCCACATACTGACTTTATTTGAGTTAACAATTATATTCTCATGTGAACATCTAGCTTTTTACCTCAAGTGTGGTGGGTTGACCAGGTCCCCACCAAAACTGCTCGTGTTACTGTCCTTCTGAGCTGGACAGGGGAAAGAAGATGTAACAGAAGGCTTGTGGGTTGAGATTAGGACAGGGAGAGATCACTCACCATCCTCTGCTTCACCTGTTGCCCTCTGTGAGCAGCAAGGGGACAGCCTACCTCACCGTGGTACTCACCACGGGCTGCAGGTGAACATCTGCTGCAGCACCTGTAGCATCTCCTACCTCCTGTGCTGGCCTGGAGGTCTGCCGGGCTGTTCCTCTCACATATCCTCACTCCTCTCTCCAGCTGAAGTTGTGCAGGGCTTTTTGCTCTTCTTGGACCTGCCCTGACAGGTCCATCTCGGAGCTGGCTGGCGTTGGCCATAAGGTAAGCTCCTAGCAGCATCTCACAGAAGGGAAGAGTAAAGATAAAGACAGTGAATGTGTTTTTCTCCTCACAAGACATTCAGTACTTGTAACTTCTGCGGTCTTTGAGGTCTACACTCCGGTTTTGGTGGTGTCAGGATTGGTAGCAGAAGTGTGAAGCCCTTTGGGCAAGGTCATATGGTAGTAGACAAGAGGCAGTTTGGGAACCTCCCTGTGATGGATGGTGTCATTCTCACTGTATTTTTCTGCAGTAAACTTTTCAGTTTTTCTCATAACAAGCAAAAAATATTAGCATCTGCTCCGGATGTCTGGGTCTGCAGTTATTGTTTGTGCATGTGTTTCATTTCACTATGCTGAGAACACTATTTACATGTGCATGGGAATGATTGTACTGGGCAAATAAGTGTGTCTGTATGTGAAGAATGGGCCATTACTGGAAATACATGTGCTCTGCATGCTGAATACTGTAGTTTCTTTGAAAGGTATGATGAAGAAGAAGAGGCAGAATTCATACAATCTTAGAATCGCAGAAGAGTTTGGGTTAGAAAGGACCTTAAGATCATATACTTTGAACCCCCAGCCATAGGCATGGATGCCTCACACTAGACCAGGTTGGACACTGCTAGGGATAGGGCAGACACAGCTTCTCTGGGCAACTCTGCTCTTACTTCCCCTCTAAATGCCAGAAATGCATCTTGCTTACACTAAAATGCTGATATGAGTTTTGATAAATTAATTTCATGCATGCAGAGTACTGTTTAGAGGACTTTGATTAATGTATGGAAATGAATGCGCTTCAGTATGGGCGTGCTTTGGAAAATAATGACTGGAAAGAGGTGCAGAAATAGACTCAACTTGCACAGTAACTTGTGAAGGTCAGAAACATGTCAATGAACCAAGAAAGTCACTTAAATGGAACTTTAAACCAAATAATTTCATTCTGATTGTAAATACTTGCAAGACAGTTAATTTCAGGTGATAGTTTGAGTCACTGGAAAAGTGGGTGTGCTTGGCAGATACTTGTTTGGCGTCTTCTCTGGTAGGCACCGCAGACAACTGAGCTGAGCTAGTTTTGGCTCAATTCTGTGAGGTTCCAAGTTATCCGTGGCTACAGAATGTGCTTAGGAAGGAGGTGTTTTGCAGGAAATCAATAGCATGAGTTCCTACGAAGCAGGCACACAGCTGATGGGAGCAGGGACTCACAGGGAGCAGTGCCAGGAGGGCAGCACCAGCCCGGGTTGGGTAAAAACGTGATCGAGGGAGCACGGTGACCAGGGTGGGTTGGAGGCAGTCTGTGCGGGCAGGCGAGCGGGATGGGGAGCACTCGGTCCA
>JASSUY010046068.1:0-49300 GCA_032466535.1 Forpus xanthops
CGGAGGGCGAGGCCCGTCCCGCCCCCGCGCCGCGCACAGCGCCAACAGCCGGAGCGGCGGCGGCGGCAGCACCTTGGAGGCGCTGGGCCGAGCTCCCCCTCGCCCTGCGCGCCTCTCTCGCCGCCTTTTCCTGTCTGCATCCTCTCCGGTCCCCCGCCTCCCCCTCGCCATTTTCATCCGGGAGGAGCACGGCAGGACTTCCCTGAAACTTCCCGGGGGAACTCGTCCGGCGCCTCCAGGGCGGTCGCAAACTTTCTGTCGCGGCGCCCGCCTCTCTTTCTCCGTCCCTGGCCCCTCGGCTCCGGCGGCGGCTCCGGAGGGAAGTTTTCGATGAGCGCCCCTCCACTGATCCGGCCGCCTAGCCCGCTGCCGCCGCCGGGGGCTACTGCCGGCGGCGGCGTCGCCTTCCATCTGCAGATCGGGCTGAGCCGAGAGCCGGTGCTGCTGCTGCAGGACTCCTCGGGGGACTTCAGCCTCGCCCATGTCCGGGAAATGGCTTGCTCCATCGTCGACCAGAAGGTAAGAAGCAGTCCAGCCGAACCTCTTCCCGCCGGGCCCCGCTGGTGGTAGGTGTGAACTTTCCTTTCCCGGGCCTCCCGGCTCCAGGGCTAACGAGACCGATGGCAACTTTCCTGTGCCTCCCTGCTCTCCTCTGCCGCCCCTTTCCCTCACCCCGGCCCTGCGCTGCCTCTGCCGTGCCCCCGGGTGCCGAGGACGCTCCGTGCGGGGGATGCTCGTGTGCGAGCTTGACTTTTACTCTGTTGGCAGCGGATGCAGTTATTAAAAACAACCCCCAGCCGGATCTATCCGCCCGCTTTTTAATGCTGCGGAAGGAGGGGGGAGGCAGGAACCTGTCAGCTGTGGTGGCAGCGCGGCGCCCTGGGGCAGTTCGCGCGTTGTCCCGGCCTCTGCTGGGAGAGGAAACTTTCCACTGACAGGGAAAAAAAAAAAGGCAAACAGCAACAAGGAAAACCAGCCCCGAGAGCCCAGGATTCACAGCGCCGCGCTCCGCACGCCTTGCCCCCACACGGGCGGCCCGGCAGGCCCCGCAGTGTCCCGGTCCTGCCTGCCCCGGGGACGGGGCCAAGCCGCGGGAGCGGGGTTGGCGGTGCCCTTGGCGCGAGGTGCCGGCCCCGGAGCTGACAGGTGGCCGCAGGGCTGGAGTGGGATGAGTCCGCTCTGGCTGGCAGCGGCTGCGGGCGGCGGCGGGTCCCTCGGCGGGGCGAGGAAGAGGGGGGGCCGAGGGAGCAAAGGTGGCCCCGCCTGCCAGGGTGGCACTCGCCCTGCTGCTCCGGAACGGTAGCATCGCCAGGCACAGCTCACTGGGACTCCAGTAAAATTCGCGCAACACGCTACAACACCGGGAATCCTCCGCTGACTTGATCCTTTTCCGATTTCTGTGTTTAATAGTCATGTGGTGTGCTGAGATAAAGTTTTACTTTGCTAGTGTTTGCTGTGTGAAGCGCCAGCGTTAAAGTATCATAGTGTTTGCAAAGGATAAAAAAGCAACCCCCAAAACTGATATTTAGGAAGGTTCTAATGGGAAAAACTTGGGCTTTTATTTGTTTTCACCAAGGTAAAATGATTTCAGGTAGGGAATTTAATTTTTTAAGACATTGTTAGCTTTGCCTTAATGTCTGTGTATAGAGTCCCATCCATGTGAACTTAACTAAATAGGGGATTTTTTTTAAGAGTAACGAAGTGTTTTCAAAAAAAGTATGAAATATGCATCTTAATTTCTAAATTCTGTATTTTTCTTAGTTTAAGAAATGGTTACCTGCTTTATTGAGTTCTGAAGCAAGGCGTGCCCTTTTGTTTAATGTTACCATATTTGCTTTCAAAGCTAGGCCAGAACTTGTTACTTGGCCACATATACATCAGAAATACTTTTTAATATTTTTCCATTTCTGATTGTGCTAGCAGTAATGAAAATGTTAAGATTGTTGCATGCGTTGTTTATGTTTTTGTGCTTGAGTAGCTTATTAATTTCATAGGTTTACTATAAACTTGATTTTAATCACAGTTGCCGAACAATGTACAATTGCCTGAAGAAAATTAAGCGTGTTGGCTCACGCTCAAAGAGTCAGACTTATTTGATCGAGTACTGGCATACCAATTTTGAACACTTTTAATTTGTTGCATTTTCCTGACTATATAAAAGGGAGCATCATTTAGCTGCTTCTCTACATTGTGTGCTTGAATGAGGAACTTGTAGTTGCAGTTTCTCAGAGCCCAGATGCCTGCTTTTCCAAGGCTGTTGGGAAGGAAGTGGTTCATGAAAGGGAAAACTGGAAGAAAGATAGGTTTTGGGTCTCTTCTTTGTTGTTGTTGTTTTTTTTCTGTTGTGTGTGGGGGTTTTTTGTTTTTTTTTTGTTTGTTTTTCCTTCCTCATCAGTTGGTGGGCTCTACCTCTACTTTGCAGATAAATTTGTATGTTATTTAGTCCTCAGAATCTCTGTTTTAAGCTTAAACCTGCAAGTATGCCTGTGTAGGTGACTTCACTAACATGCAGCGTTTCACTTACCATGATGGGATAGTTGGTGTACACAAAGTTACTCAGCAGACTGCCAGAGACCCTCTTTTCAAAAACATTATGTGATAGTAGAACTTTTACAAGGTAACACTGTAATTACTGTTCAGTTATTATTCTACAGTAACTTCCGGTATGTTACAGGCACATGATTTTCTCTTTTTCTGAAATGTTTTTTGAGCACTGCTTACTCTTGATTTTTTATGAGGAAGGTGTGTTTGCATATTGCAGTCAAGCAGGGGACTATACTATAAAGAATATTTTATTGAAGTCTCACTACTTTCAAGTTTCCTTGGGTCTATAAAGTGGTAGCCTACCAGGTAGCAATTTTGTACTCGAATCTCCACTTAAAGAGTATGCACTGAGCAATATATAAGAATGAGAAAATGCGATTTCGCTTTTCTCTGTGGTTGTCATATTAGACTGCAAAAATCAACTCTCTCTGTGGTGAACTGTTAAATATTTAAGCAGTCCTTCTGTACACAACTTTATTTTTAGGGTTGTGCTGAATTCTCTTCAGTATTGGTGTCAGATCATCTGTTCATAGCCTTTTCCGTGATAATGTGGGTATACCTGGTTCAAGATGTTTAGGACCTTTATTCAACATGGGTTTATACACCAACTTAATCTAGTGCTGCTCAAACTTAATGGTAAATTGGACTAAGCTTTCAAGGTGTGCAGAATGGAGCCTCAGGAGGCTGTTAATGTAGAGGGGATGTGTGTATATGCGTATAAACCAACCATATTTCTGTATCTTTATATGTGGTTTTATATATAAAAAATAATATACACATGAACACACAAATATAAAACTGTTACTGCTATATATAATTTAGAAGTTTATATTTAGATATAAGTGTACATTTGTGTATTTTTACCCTAATGGACTTTAAACAGCATCTGAAGCACAACAGTTAGTTTTTTTTAGTATTAGGAGACAGTATAATTCTATTAATAATGTATTGTATATGAAGTGAAAAATTGAATGAGCCAAGTCTTTTTCTCCATTGAAAAAGAAGCTCCTTTCAGGATTTGTATCCTGAGCTAGCTGTACAGAAAGTTTCTTAACAAACCTGAAGGTGAAATTGTTCATACCAATTTCAGTCGTAAATTCACACACATTTAAATCTGTTAAGAACTGTTCTGAAGACAACAAAATTTGATTCCTTTGAGTTTGTGCATTTTGTTTGTCTCAGAACCAGTGACATGAAACCCTTGAGACTTGATCATGTGGAATTGTTTTTTCTGCAGTTGAATTGGAATTTTAGCATTTAAATTATGTGGTTGGCAAGAAATGAGGATCAACTGCAAAATGTGTCAGTGTTTGACTTCTAGGCTGACTCCCCCACAAGAACAGTGGAAGGATATTGTAAAATACAGTCTTTGTTTTCTCAAGATAGATGGTTTTAATTATTGCCCTTTCTGGTTTAGCTGCACACAATAGAACCACTTCTTCAGGGCAAAAGCACATTAAGTAGGGTCATGGCATATTTTTAATTGTCTGGCATTATCATGTTAATAAAGACTTTTTACTAGCAAAAGATGGACTATTTATACATTTTTTTTTTTTAATAAAAATTCTTACAATTTTAATTCAAAGGGGAAAGTAGTTATTTATTTTTTGGTTGTCTGAAAATACAAGTGATTTGTTATCGCTGTGCTTAACTTAGGATGCTTTGGGCTAATGCTGTGGCATTGCCAGGTTTTGAAAATTTCGAGTTCTCAAGTAGATATATGCTGTAGTGTTATTTGGCTTGAGGATGTGCGGTTTATAAAATAGCCATTAGGATAGACATTAAGAGCAGATGTTGGTTAGGCCTTCAGCATGTGAAGTAGGGTAGTTGAGAGGAATAGGAAACACAAACAAAAGAAGCAAAATTTGGTCTGCTCAGTGTGTGTAGTTCAGACTGATTTTTAAAATTACTGTTGTAAATAGTTCACTGGTTTGAATAATTCTGAAATTTCACAGTAGGAAAGGGGAAAAGTAATAAACAAAATAGCCCATGTCAGGAAGAGGAAAGGACAGAAAGAAAAGTAGTAAAAGGGTGGTTCAAGTGACATAGTGCAGCTGGAATACTGTGCTGAGATTCAGCTTTATGTAAGATATTCAGTGTTAAATTAGGAGAATTGTTACAAATCAAACCCAGAGCCTTTTTAAAGTATTCCTGAGGCTTGAACCCGACATGTTCAGGAACAGGTATGCCCCCACTTGCACTTCTGGATGTGCTTGGTGAGGGAAATCTATCTTATTTCTAAATAAATAAAACCGGAAAACAAAAATAAGCTTAGTTTTGTTTTCTCAGGCTGGAATCTCTAAACTTGTGCTCTGAGAGAAGAAAGGAGCTTTTCTAAAGGTTGACACGAAAATGAGCTTAACCTTCTTTACAAAGGTTTCAGGCAGCTACAGAAAACATACGGTGTTTGTTTATATGGATGATGTATTCCTCCTCTCTCCCTGCTCCAAATCTACAAATTATCCTAAAATAAACAAGAGCCTGGTGGTAATAAAATCATTTCCTTTAGAGTGGTATGGAGACTCAGGGTAAATAAGGTACTAGAAGGAAAAACTTAAAGCCTTGGGGTAAACAGAGACTGTGACAGGTTTTCACCATGCTGACCAAAACTCACATACCTTCAGTCAAACACAAGGATGTAGAGTTTTCATATATTCCCTATGGTTTTCTCCGTAGCCACCATCTTCATATGTTCTGGAAAAGTTAGTACAGATGTGCTGTTCATCTGTAGAAAGTTACATTCTCATGGAGTCTTTAACTGGTGTACACTGGTAACAAAACTCTTTTTTTCTCTGAAGTAAGTCTTTTCTTGCACTGAATTCCTCCTTCTGCCCGTATTGTGAAAATGCCAAGTTGTTAAATTGCATTTGAGGAATGTGAGGTGCCTCGTCATTATACGTATAAGCATATTCCAAAGTGAATACTTTTATAATTATCTCACTCTTATAAACTTGAGTGAGAGTTTTGATGTTTACAGTTTAATCTTTTTATTGACTTTACATTTATTATTCTCTACCCTGGAAACTGTAAGTCAGTGTATCTAACATTAATTTGTAGATAAGTTAAAATTACTTTTGGAGCATGTGTGATTAAACACTAGGTAAAACATAGTTTTGATGAAAGTCAGTCAGTATGAATTTGTTTAAAGGAATTGTGAGGTTTTTTAAGAAATGCCAAATTTGTTACCTGTCCTGTCAGTGATCCAGATGAGGAAAATGTATCAAATGTCGCAAACTTATTTAGGGCATTTGAGAAATCCCTTGCGGAAGACTAAAGGCTATTGAATGAATTCTCATAGAATAAGAAATAAGGTGGAGCTTTGGATGGAGGAGAGGCTTGTAACCAAAGTAGTTGACCTTTTAATTTTTAAAGGAATTACGAAAGGAGTCGTGTGTTAGTTCTACTAGTGTTTCCTCCAGGAAAATGTAATTTCCATAATGATGAAAAAAGGTATAAGATGAATAAGCATGTGAGATGCTTCTTCCATTGCTACTGAGATGCAGCTGTATTGCCAGAGAAAGGATGGATTTTGTTAATGAAGTTGCGGCATTCCCCAGACTGTGCATATGTGAGCATGGTGTGATGTGTGCTTGGTGAATTTACAGTACCAAGGGTCTGACTGTCTGCCTGATACAAGGCTTTTATTTGTGTATAAACTGCACAAATGACCTGAAGGTGTGTCAAGTTTACTGATTGCATGACGGTGATCTGTACTGTGGATTAGGTGTAAAACACATGGCATATGTGAAATCACTGTATGGATTTATGCAGACTTTGTCCACAAGTATTTTCCCATGATTTCTGGAAGTCCTCACAAGTGTAGAAATCTATTTGTTGCTTTTACCTAGACTTTTTCTCTTTTTTTATGGTTGGAGAAATCTGCCTATGTGGTTACCATGTGTGTTTATACTGTGGTTACCTCCAAGGAAACAAGCATGCTTCTTGAAGTACTTTTGGTTTCTTATTGTCACTATATTTTGTGTATGAAACTATTGCAGTGAAAACCTTTGCCAAGTGTATGTTTGCTTTTTTCTTACTGCTTCTCTTTTAGCAATTCCACGTCTGTGGAATTTTAAAAATTTATCTATGCAAAATTAAAAGCTACAACTAATAAAGACAAACTATGCACATTGAGACAGATTCTGTCTCAAGTAACTTGTGATAAACACATGCATTGTTTGTAGGTTTGGGGTTTTGTTTTTAATTACTTACGTCAAATGCTACAGGCCACCTCTGACTTCTTGACTTTGCCCTCTGGTTGACATCAGACAGGTTTATGTTGATATTATGTAATATGGCTCCAGTTATGCAGATGCAGTTAAATATGTAAATAAAATCTGTCTCCAAAGTGTTTACCCAAAGTGTAGGTGATTTATTTTCTAGAATTAATTCTGTCTATACAACAGTATGCTTGTTTGTGTGCCTTTAGTCAATGCTAGCAGTTGACTGTTTGGCTCTTGGTGCTAGGAGGAGGACTACTTGTTCAGCTTGTCTTCTGGAGCTACTGTATGCTTCTTGCATGTAGTAGTTAAATTGTCAGTTTCAAGATAGATTTGGAATATGCTTTAAGGTGTGCTCCAGTGAAATACTTGTTTCATTTTTCATGTTGGACAGCAGTATCTCTTTCACAGGGCTGATCATAGAGATTCTGTTAGAAAGGCTACCTGAATTTTGTTGTATTCTCTCGTTAACTCATAAGATGTAGATTATGTAAGAATTAAAAGAAAAAAAAAATCCCCATTTTGTTTAAATATCTTTTACTTCATCTTTGACAGTGATTTTCTTTTCATACATGTTACATTCATTGTGCTTTACTGCTTCATGAGAGGCGACTTTTGATGCAATGCCTTTCTGTGCCTGGCTGGTAGGGTAAGCTTGGGTGCCCGGCTTGGATTTCTCAGTGCTCTTGACATCACCTTTGTTTACATTCTCCTGGCTTTTGACATCCCTGTGAATGTCCAGGGTTTTGCAGACCAAACCAGATTCCGTTCACCATTTAAAAATTTAAATTTAAAATAATTTCTTCTTCCTCATACAAGACTCCTAGTACTGCTGGATAATTTCTTGCTACTACTTAAAAATGACTGCTGCTGCTGAACCCATGACAGGGACTTTCAAATACCTCTATCCATGTGACAATCTAACATGATGACAGGTTTGATGTCACTAAAAAAACTGTGTGTAAGATTAAAATAACTTGCACATATCTGTCTTTGAACTTTTGAAGTATAAAACTTTGAAGTATGTGCTTCAAGTCAGCTACTTCATAAAGTGGATTTTTTGCTTTTGAAATCTTCTAGTTTTATCTGCTGGAAAAACATGTGAAGGCTAGAAAGGTGGTGTAATGTATTACGCTGTAACACAGAGGTAATAGTGTAGACATATTACAGTGGCACATGTGTAAAGATAAAAAGTTACACATAAATTTCGGTGGATACTGCTGTTATTTGCTTCCTCTTCCTCCATGTATTTGTGGGTTCCTTTTGCTTGTTCCTTGCAATTCTGTTTTCTTCTTCAGCTGAAGAAAACTTGGTCAAGAGGTAAGCTTTCACTTCTCCCACCATGCAACGTGTATGTTACTGTTATTGTCTTTCTTACATAGATGTAGCCTGCTGTGTGTGCCTCTTCTGTAGTCAGAACTATATTGGAAACACTGTTACATCATTGCAGGTAGAACATAGCAGGCTACTCTGATCAAAATGTATCAGATAGCAAATCTTATCTTTTAAGGAAAAAATAAGACACATGAATGTACTTCATCTAATCTGAATCTTGGTTGTTTCCTAAGAGAAGAGAGGCATTTAGAGGCATTTGTTAGTGGTCAGCATAAAAAGGTCCTTCCAGTGTAATTTTAAGAACAAGGTATACAGAGAGAATTTTCAAACCATGACCACTGTTGCCAGCTGTAAGCTTAAAACTCAGCTACAAAGTATCATCATTGAGATTCATAATAGAAGATTTAAATGAAGATATATAAAGGAGAGACAGGCATCTAAACAATAGTTTTGAGAAAATGAAAAAGCCTGGCAGTCTTTAGATGCTTTTTTCCTGCATGTATATGTACAACCTCACCTGCTCCAGAAAAACATTGTTAGATTGGATTACAGCTCACTTCGCAGTATGTCTTTACACTTCGTGTAGTAAACTGATAGGTTTTTATTTTGTGCAGTGTTATTTATATATAGGGACAAGTCTGTACAAATATTTGTTAATCGCATTATACATTTGGTCTACAATGGATGTTGTACAAAAAGCCTACTGAGTATACTAATGGCAGTACTCTCTAAAACATCTTGAATGAGATAAAAAATGGTGCATAAAATGAGCAAATACATTATATTAATACGATTGCTAAAAGAAATTGGTAATGACTCGCCACTATTCTCCTAACTTTAACTGCATAATATTGCTTTATGCAGACTGGCAAAAAGGTTGTTAGAAAGAGAACAAGGGCCAAAGTATAGTTAAAATTCATCTGGAAAACATTTTGGTGTTTGTGCATTGCAAAAGCTACATTAAATTAGGTTTCTTCTATGCTACACTGGGATTCACTCCCAGCTTCAGATGCAGGTGGGTGCTATGCCTGTGTTCTTAGAGACCTGACAATATAGGCTGTACTCAAAGAGGTCCCTTGCGCACTTTGGAGCACACGTGCCCAGCAATATGTATTGAGCATGAGATGGTCAGGGAACCGGAGCACCTTCCCTCTGAAGACAGGATGAGAGAGTTGGGGCTGTTCAGCCTGGAGAAGAGAAGGCTGCGTGTAGACCTCATAGCAGCCTTCCAATATCTGAAGAGGGCCTATAGGGATGGTGGGGAGGGACTCTTCATGAGGGACTGTAGTGATAGGACAAGGCGTAACAGGTTCAAACTTAAACATGGGAAGTTTAGATTGGATCTGAGGAGGAAATTCTTTACTGTGAGGGTGGTGAGGCACTGGAATGGGTTGCCCAAGGAAGTTGTGAATGCTCTATCACTGGTGGTGTTCAAGGCTGGGCTGGACAAAGTCTTGGGTGGCATGGTTTAATGGGAGGTGTCCCTACCCATAGCAGGGGGGTTGGAACTAGATGATCTTAAGGTCCTTTTCCAACCCTAACTATTCTATAATTCTATGTGGACTAATGCAGATGAATGAAAATGTGACTGATACTAGTGATGCAATGAGTTTAGGATGTCTCACTTGGAGAGCATGGAAAACAAAGGTCCTGTTGCTGTCTTTTGCTTTATACATTTGACTCTGAATTTTTCACTGTAACATCCATAATACTATAGAAGATCCAACAGAATTAATTTTTATGGTCAAAGAAATAATTAAAAAATCCTTTTGGTGATAAAGAAAAATAAGCGTGCCATATTTCTATCTTTGTAGTTGTGGGGTTTTGTTATTTTTTTTTGTTTGTTTTTGTTTGTGGTTTTTTTTTTTTGTGGTTTTTCTTTTTTTTTTTTTTGTTTGTTTGTTTTTGTTTTTGCTTTTGCTTTTGGCTGTTTGAAGAAATAAAATTTAAAGTAAGGAACTACATTTTAGTTTTACTAATTTCTTTATGCCACAAATAGAAGCTGGTTTTAATCTGAGAGAGCCATCTCTCCTTTGAGATGAGGCTGAGAGAGGTGGGACTGCTCAGCTTGCAGAAGGGAAGGCTCAGAGAGAGGATCTCAGTGTGCACAGATATCTGAAAGGGAAAGGTTAAAGAGGGCAGGCCAGGTTCTTTTAAGTGGTGTCCAGTGCCAAGTCTAGAGGCAGTGGGCAGAGACTGAAACATAGGAGGTTGTGTGTGAACATCAGGAAGCGCTTTTTGTGCTGCAAGTGTGACTGAACACTGTTACAGGTTGCCTGCTGAATTTGTGGAGCCTTCATGCTTGGAGATACTCAAAAGCTAACTGGACATAGTCCTGGGCACCTGACTTTAGTTGGCCCTGCTTGAGCAGAGGGATTGGGCTAGATGATCTCTGGGGGTCCTTTCCAACCTCAGCTGCTCTGTGAACTAAGGTAAGGAACTTTTTTTTTTTGGTTTTCTGCCCCATATTAGTATACTCGGTATCTCTAGTCTGATGTTCACTCCGTTTTGATTGTTTGGGATTATGTGTGAGGTCAAGGATTCTTGAGTGGTGTTCAAGTTGTAGCAAGGTCCTGGACTTCCAAATGTGCATGAGGTCTGGTGTGTTTAGTCCAGGAAGGCTCTGGACAGCAATTGTATGGAGAAGGATGAATGATTGCCAGAGACTTCCCTGACTAGCTGTGTTATTAAAAGTGAACAGCGTATTGGCAACCATTGTCCATATTTTTAGGTAATGATCAACTAATAATAATGCTTGTTAAATATAAGAATCACAGAATCACGGAATAGCTAGGGTTAGAGAGGACCTTAAGATCATCTAGTTCCAACCCCCCAGCCATGGTCAGGAACACCTCATATGAGACCATGTCACCTGGGACTCTGTCCGGCCTGGCTTTGGACACTGCCAGCGATGGAGCATTTATCATGTCTTTGGAGAGCCTGCTCCAGTGCCTCGCCACCATCACAGTAAGAACGTCATTATAGCTAACATGTAGAATGAAACAAAAAGGTCTTTAATACATTTATGGAAGTAAATCTTCAGGAGGAAAAAAGGATTTTGCGTTTCTTGGTTGAATTTTTGTTCAAAAAAGAAGAAGTTTGGTACATTTTTTTCTCTATGGAAAGCATTGCTCTATATTTGCTCTATGCCTTCAATTATGTGCCACTTTGTAGTACAGCCAGGTGAGTAAGACAGTATTGCTCAAAAGATTAATTTCAGCTAACAGTTGTAGAAACAAGAGCATGGTTTAGAAGGGGTTATTTGTCTTTGTGGGTATTTGTTCTCTCTTCCAGGGGAAAAAAGTCAAAATTAAATATCTCTCTCTTCTACTTTACCTGTATTTATTCACATTTCACTTTCCTTCTGTGCAGACTCATTTATGTCCCAGAATTTCAGACTCTGCATATCTTCCACCCACTGCTTTCTGAAACGACATTAATGTGCCTCAGCTGTCTTTGCTTCTGTCAAATCTATAACGACTGACGAAATGATGCTTTAAAAATTAAGCAGTTTCGGGGGGGGAATGAAAGAGTGATCTGCATGTAATCACTTTATCCAGAGAGGAGAAAAATATTCAAGCATGTAAATTAATAGTATGTAAAAAGCATAAGGCTTAGAAATGTGTACATTGCTATATTTTGTTAGAAGTTCCTGCAGCACCTCAGTTCATTCTCCAGCCCATTTAAAAAAAAAAAAACAGCTTGGTGCAAGGTTCATAAATCTGAAGGTACCTTGATTGTAGTTGTATCAGAGTATTCAAAAAAGTCTTTTAAGTAATGCATTTAAGTGTTTTCATAAAGTTATGTAGCATCATGACTTTTCATTTTCTCAAAGATATGAAAATTACATATGTATTTTCCTTTCTTACTAGCAAGCACTTGCTTGCTACTAGTAGGAAAGAAAAGGGTAGTTACTTCCATTATTTTTAACACTGAATATATTACAATTTTTCAAGTGTCATGATGGTCTTGCCTAGCCCATTTCTTGAAAAACAAACAAACAAAAAAATCCATTTCAACCTGGGAAAATTGCTGAAAGAATAAAAAATTAAAATATTAAAATAATAAGTTTTATATTTATCTGCATGAGTTTCCCCTAGGTTTTACTTTTTGGATTTGAGTGAAGTTACGGATCATCTAAAACAGTAGATTATAGTGTCTGGATTATGTGGAAGTCACTTGTATTTTCCTTGAAGGATTTCTGTGCCTTACAGAGTTTTTTTTTTACTAAGCTTTGGCAGAACTTTTCACATTTTAACCAAACATGAAAATATGCCAGTTTTGCATATTTTTGCAATGATAATTTGTACAGTATCTGTAAAGAGGGTTTTGAATAGGTGAATGTAATTAGGATGTATCAACAGAAATCAATACATATATATATATATATATATATATACGTATTAAAAGCTAGTCCTTCTTCCCCCAAATCAAAATGTATTAATACAGACCTGTCATTTTCAGGCTACGTGAAGACAGTTGAGTGACAATTTTTAATCCATCACTATATTCTCTGTCAGAACTACTAAGAAAACAGGATGGTTATTGAACAATGGCTATGCAGGCAGCTTGACATTTGCATCCTTAATATTGTCAGGTATATGTCTTAGTGATTCAAACTAGTCTCCTTTTACTAATTGGTCAAGATTCAGAAAAGTGGAGCCATGTTTTTTTTGCTTAACTGTTACAAAGTCTCCATGATGAATAAGGCTTGTTGGGTTAGATTTAGCAGTAAAGCAACAGGTGCAGGGACATTGCACACTGGAAAGAGATACTATACTTCAGTTTAAAACTAAGAATTGGATTTTTAGTATTTCTGAGGTTGCTTGTTCAAAGGTTGGAAAGTCCTTCTGGTTGAACACAATGAGCTGGAATGGTTTCCCAGAATCTTTTTATCTAAACTGATTGACATGTCTAAAAACCTGCAGAAAGTTGCTGTGAACATGAACACTGGTTCATGTTTCAGTGTATTGGGCACCTTACAATATAGCAGTAGAATATAAATTCAAGACTGCCATGTTGTTTGTGCAAAGTAAATCTTTTAAACAAAAGATGGATATTCTGAACTTTTTTTCAACTCTGGCATTTTGGTTTTTATGATATTAGTATGCATGAATGCCTGTGAAAAAGAGCAGCAGCTGAAGGGGTGTGCTTTTGCTCATCATACACTAAACCTAATTTGGACTTTCTTTGTCTCCTGAAATGTGGAAGGAATCTGAACTAGGGTTCTAATAATTTGTGATTGCACCCTATTTGTCTCTTCATTTACAAAAAAAAAAAAAAAAAAAAAAAAAAAGAATTAGAATTTGCCTGACCATCTTGCTGCAGTGGTGAACCAGAAGCTGTGTTGTCATGAAAGAAGAAAGCAGTTAGTAGAGATACATTGAGACATGCAATTGGAATAGGTAACTTTTGAGGAAGAAATTAGGAAGCAGGATCAGAAAAAAAAAAGCTGGGATGTGTGTGTCATAGAATAATAGAATAGTTAGGGTCGGAAAGGACCTTAAGATCATCTAGTTCCAGCCCCCCTGCCATGGGCAGGGACACCTCCTATTAAAACATGCCAGCCAAGGCTCTATCCAACGTGGCATTGAACACCACCATTCATGACTTCCCTGGGCAACTCATTCCAGTGCCTCACCACCCTTACAGTGAAGAATTTCTTCCTCATATCCAATCTAAACTTCCCCTGTTTAGGTTTGAACCTATTACCCCTTGTCCTGTCAGTACAGTCCCTCATGAAGAGTCCCTCCCCATCATCTCTATAGCCCCCCTTCAGATATTGGAACGCTACTATGAGGTCTCCTCACAGCCTTCTCTTCTCCAGTCTGAACAGCCTCAACTTTCTCAGCTTGTCTTCATATGGCAGGTACTCCAGTTCTCTGATCATCCTCGTGCCCCTCCCTCCTCTGGACATGTTCAACAGTACCATGTTCTTCCTATGTTCAGGACACTAGAACTGTACACAATACTTCGAGTGAGGTCTCATGAGAGCAGAGGGGCAGAATCACCTCCCTTGACCTGCTATTCATGCTCCTTTTGATGCAGCTCAGGATGCAGTTGGCTTTCTGGGCTGCGAGCACACATTGAAGCTGGCTCATATTAAGTTTCTCATCAGCCAACACCCCCAAGTCCTTCTCTGCAGGGCTGCTCTGAATCTCTTCTCTGCACAACCTGTAGCTGTGCCTGGGATTGCTCCAACCCAGGTGGAGGACCTTGCACTTGGCATGGTTAAACTTCATGAGGTTGGCATCAACCCACCTCACAAACGTGTCAAGGTCTGTCTGGATGGCATTCCTTCCCTCCTGCGTATCAACTGAACCACACAACTTGGTGTCATCGTCAAACTTGCTGAGGGCACACTCAATCCCACTGTCCACGTCAGCGACAAAGATGTTGAACAAGACCAGTCCCAACACCGATCCCTGAGGAACGCCACTTGTTACCAGTCTCCAGGTGGAAACTGAGCCATTGAGCTCAACTCTTTGCTTGCAGCCATCCAGCCAGTTCTTTATCCACTGAGTGGTCCACCTATCAAATTGATGTCTTTTCAATTTAGAGACAAGGATGTCATGTGAGACAGTGTCAAATGCTTTGCCCAAGTCCAGGTAGATGGCATCAACTGCTCTATCCTTGTCCATCAGTTCCATAGCCCCATTATAGAAGGCCACCAAACTGGTCAGGCAGGATTTCCCCCTAGTGAAGCCATACTGGCTGTCCCCAAACACCTTGTTGTTTTTCATGTACCTTAGCATGCCTTCCAGGAGAATCTGTTCCAAGAATCTGCCAGGCATAGAGGTGAGGCTGACTGGTCTATTATTCCCTGGATCATTCATTTTCCCCTTCTTGAATATGGGGGATTATATTTCTCTTTTTCCATTGTTGGGAACTTCACCTGACAGCCATGATTTTTCAACTGTGATGGACAGTAGCTTCGCAACTTCATTTGCCATCTCCTTCAAGACCTGTGGATGGATTTCATCAGGTCCCATAGACTTGTGGATGTTCAGGTTCTTAAGATGGTCTTGAGCCAGATCCTCTCCTACAGTGGGTCTAAGGTCTTCATTCTCACTGTTCCTGCATCTGCCTTCCAAGACTTTGGTGGTGTGGTCAGAGCATTTGCCAGTGAAGTCTGAGGCAAAGAAGTCATTAATAACCTCTGCCTTCTCCAGATTCAGGGTAGCCAGTTTTCTCGATAGCTTCCGGGGAGGGTCCATGTTGTCCTAGTCTGTCTTTTATTTGCAATGTACCTGTAGAATACCTTCCTGTTATCTTTCGCATCTCTAGCCAAGTTTAATTCTAACTGGGCCTTAGGTTTCCTAACCTGGTCCCTAGCTTCCTGGACCACATCCCTGTATTCTTCTCAGGCCACCTGGCCTTGCTACCTCCTTTTATAAGCCTCTTTTTTCCTTCGAAGTTTCCTCAGCAGTTCCTTATCCATCCAAGGTGGTCTCCTGGCTTCCTGCTATGCTTCCTTCTAGTCGGAAGGCAACACTCCTGAGCTTGTAGCAAGTGATCCTTGAATTTCAACCCTCTAGGGCTATATCCTGTGGAGCCTTACTAAGCAAGTTCCTGAAGAGACCAAAGTCTGCTATCTTGAAGTCCAGGGCAGTGAGCTTGCTGCACGCTTTTCTCACTGTCTGAGGATCTTAAATTTGACCATCTCATGATCGCTGCAACCAAAGTTGTCCTGGAAAATCACATTTCCAACCAGCCCTTCCCTGTTGGTGAGCATGATGTCAGGCATGGCACCTCTTCTTGTCGGCTCCTCTATTACTTGCAGAAGGAAATTGCCTTCCACACAATCGAGGAATCTCCTGGATTGTTTGTGCTGGGCAATACATTCCCTCCAACAGATTTCAGGATGGTTGAAGTCCCCCATGAGGTCAAGGGTCTGCAAGTGTGTCTGTTCCTGTTTGTCTATAGGGCGCTTCATCCAGTCTTCTTGATCAGGCGGGTTGTAACAGATCCCCACATTAATGTCTCTCATAGCTGTTCTCCCTTTAACCCTGGCCCACAAATTCTCTATTGACTGCTCACCTGTCCCCAGACAGCGTTCCATATTCTCCAGCCTATCCCTAACATAAATACCAACTCCCCCTCCCCATCTGCTGGGCCTGTCTTTTCTGAAGAGCCTGTAACCTTCCATTCCAACACTCCAGTCATAGGAGCCATCTCACCGTGTTTCTGTGCTGCCTATTGTATCATATCCCCATGGACATGCACAAATCTCTAATTCCTTGTTTGTTCCCCATACTATGAGTGTTTGTATAGAGGCATCTAAGCTGAACTCCAAATGAAGCCGGCTCATTGGCTGGAGCTGCTGGAACATCTCTACATTTTCATTCATGTTGCACGATCACTTTCTAAGTATCCAGTCTCAGACCATGAGACTTGGCTTGCAGAACAGTAGATGCTTGCAGCATCAGCTACACAGACTGCTTAATTTTGAATGAACTGACTGCCATGTAAAAGTACAGGCTTAATTTGCATGTTGTGAAGGAGCAAAAGGGAAGAAGTTACTGTGGCTTTAAGTTCTTCATTACTCTCTCTCAGTCTAACTTGTGCTGTGGAAAGCATTTTCTTCCACTGTTCACGCCATGGCTTCAATCATGTCCCTTTATATTTTGTGACACAGATGATGTACCACCTTCATGTCTGGGTTTGCATTATAGATATCGACCGTGGGTTTAATGGGCAGTACTTTGGAAAACAAATGAACAGATAACTGTAAGATCGAACGAGGCACAGACAACTACTCTCTACTTATTATTCCTTTGACTAAGTTGCTGATAATTCAAACAGACCTAATCATAATTCTTACTTCACTCAACTGCTGTTACAGTATAGCAATGACTGTAGTACAGAAGTAGTTAAGAAATTTTGTTCAAACAGTATTAAAAAAAAAAAAAGAAAAAGAAAAGGATCAGCTTTTTAAATTGTTCCATATTGTGTCTGAACAGCAAGGGGAAAACAAACCATTTAGTTGTAGGCTCAGTGTGGTGAAGGAGCTCAGAAGTAGTACGATTATAATGACTATCAGTATTATGGTCCTGAAAAGCAGATTAAGTTTTCATAGGTGGCCTTAGTTTTGGCACTTTTGGGGTTCGAAGTATATGGCTTTGCAAATTAAAAATGTTTTTGTGTACGTTCAAAAACATAGGGAGTGGAAATTATTTGTACCGATGTCTGTGTGCTTTATTGTCAAGCTTAGAAACCTTAAACTCTTCTTACAGTTTTGTCAATTGACCTAATATTATAAACAAATGTTTCTGTTTTCATCTAGCTTGTTATGTCATCACATTCAGTGATGAAATATTGTATGTTTAGAAAATACCTGTAAACACTTCACATTTAGAAAATTCCAATAGTGCTAGAATTAAGTACTTTTGCCAAACTGGGTCTGGGTCAGTAGTTCAGGTGATCAGAGTTTTTGTTTGTGTTTTCATGGGTCATTTGTTGAACAGTATAGCATAAGGAAGTCCTTGCCAGGACAAAGACTTTGTGATTAAGTCATATGGTTCATATGAATTATGCTCTTTTGCATTAATTGGATTCATATTCAGAAATAGTTCTAATTTATGCTTGGATTCTGTAATTAAAAAAATACTAGGCTTAAGAGCACTAGTATCTTGAAATGAATGCATTTTATATATGGGAGCAAATTATATATGGTAACTAATGCTAATGAGCAGCATAGTAAATTGAATTCAATCCCATAATTTCACAGCAAGTCCATTCATCACTCTTCCAATCCAGTGATCTGGAACTTCATGCTGTAACTGACTTTACTTTTAGGCAACTAAATGTATTTTCTCTTCTGCAGATATATGCAGGACTTGGCTGTTTATTTTATTTGGATCCCCTGAGGCAAGTACTTTCTGTACAAGGCAGAAAGTTTGAAAAATCAACCTGCCTCATGAAGGACATTAAATGTGCATGTCATTATTGACATTCTTCTACTTAAAACAAAACACCTGCAGTGGAAATTCTATTTCCTTTCTCCTCAGTTGCCATCACTTGGTTTTGCTCAAGGAAAAAAATTAGGAAATGGGTTGAAATGGCCATCACATTTGTAATCCTAGTGGTGAACAACTGAAATGTTTGTTTTGTTTTTTGAATTTTATAAAATAACTGGATTTTTCTCCTGGTCTTCATACCTCCTAAGGTGTTTAGATCTCATAGCAGTCTTCCAGTATCTGAAGGGGATCTATAGGGACGCTGTGGAGGGACTCTTCATTAGGGACTGTAGTGATAAGACAAGGGGTAACAGGTTCAGACTTAAACAGGGGAAGTTCAAGTTTAAAACATCCTTGACCAGTCTAGCAAGCCTCGATTTAGTGTGAGCTAGCTGGAGTGAGATAAGGAAGCATGGCTAAATTATCTTGATCACATCTGGTGCTATAGCTGATCCCTTGATGTATTTTTAGCCCATCTCAACTGCAAAATAAAACATGTCGTTTAAGCCATAACGTAACCATCAGTCATTTGGTAATCCATCAGAATTCATCATAACTTGGGTTCCTTGGGCCTGAATTAAATATTGCAAGAATACTAACTAGATTTTCAGGGTTGGGGTGCTTTTATTGTTGAATTTTTTTTTATTTTATTTTTATTTTAAATTATTTATTTATTGAGGAAGCTCCATAAAATCTCTTATTTTGGATGCCTCACTGTGATAATGTATATAAAAGCCTTCTGTATATTGACTGTAATGGTTGCTTCTGAACAAATTATGAAAAGCCTCCTTACATTTTTTGTCTAGCTGGGAGTATGTGTACAGGAGAAGAGTAGTTTTTAATTCACAATGTGTAATGACTTTTTTATAAGATTATTTTGATATGTTGAACTCAGTAATACGTTATTACTTTCATGTTCTATTTTTCTCTGGCTGAATAATAGAATATGAAATGTTTCTCTAAATTCTGGAGGTTTCTTGTGTGTTTCTTGAGCCATCTTAATTCAAAGGAAGAAGAAATACGTACACATGAACATAAACACTAGCAAACATACTGTCTTTAAAATTATGTTTATTAGTATGTGTAAAGAATGGAGGTTAAATAGGTAATGAAGAGAACTTTCAGGATGACAACCATTTGCAGCATCCTTTATATCCTAATGTACTTCAGGTTTGCATCATTTTTCTAATTCAGTTGGTCAGCTGTCGAAAGAGGAGAATGACTTGGACAATTACAGCTGTTTCAGATGAGAAAAAAAAAAATCAATGCCTACTCTGCAGTAATGTAGAGATATGCCTTCTGAAGGCCAGTGAGGATACTCTCTGCTCACAAGATGGTAGGTTTACTGTCACCGTGGACTACTTTACTCAAAGTGGCTGTGAGGAGGAGGAATTTTTTGCATTTCTCTTTGTCTCCATCCCACAAAAAGACCACTGATAATCATTGCATCTGACTAAATAGTAAACAGCATGTGCTTTGCAAATATGGTTCTATAAATGAAAAAGACAATCTGTCAATCTAGCAGTTTTGTTTTTTTTTTTTTGTGGGTTTTGTGGTTTTTTTTTGTGTTTTTTTTTTTTTTTTTTTTTTTTGAGTGGGTTTGTTTTTTTTTTGTTTTGGTTTGTTTGTTTGGTTTTGTTTTCAGCTGTTTAATTGCTATAGATGTGAAAACCAGTAAGTGGAAATAGACCGTATGAATTTTCATTGTAATGAAGTATGACCCCCTACTAAAACACTGCTTTAAAAATAAAAAGTCAGTGGGCTTAGTTACAGATAGAGGGGTATTTGTTTTTTTCGTTGTGTAGATTGCATTTTTACTTTGTATATTTGATATAGAATTAGTATCATATAATAAGAAGCTATTATATCTTTTGTTACATTTTTTTGGCCATTGCATGTTATTTGGATCAAAATATGTACGCTTTTTAATCTTTAAAACCACACACTTTATGTGTGTGTTGATAATGTGTTTAAAAGTGTGTCTGAAACCTGTAAAAATTTTAAAACATAAGCCATCCTCCCCTAAGTCTCTGATCTCTGTGTTTTGACATATTGCTGTGGGTAGAACTGACCTTATATATGGACTGTGGTGTGAGATGTGGTATAGAAGTGCTGACATTAAGTTACTGCATTTAATATTTTGTCTCTGTTGTAAAAGTTTTACTCTTGGACACTTGCATGTAAGTGATTGAGTCATTACATCACTTTGCGCCTTTGTTTTTCCACCTTTGGAAAGGAGGAGTATGTTTGTCTTTTTACAACTGTGTGCTTTGAGATTAATGAGCAAAGCTTACAGAAGTGTTACTGGTAACAGTAGTAGTATTTAACTATTTTAAAACATTATGCAGAATAAAAATAGGTGATTAATAAAATGTGTAAAAAAGCTTAATGCTATGTGTGCAAAGCTTCTTTGTAGGAAATGTATGTTTTAAAGATGTATGTTTAATCATTGTTACAGGAATACAATTCATTTCTTTTGTGATGGTGCCTATCAGGAAAAAAAAAAAATTGAGTTTTAGTTAATATCAACTCCCAAGTCAGAAAAAGGTTTTATGTTGCTTCTAACATTTCTATGTGATAAAGAATTGACATTTCTGTTTAGATTTTTAGAATGCTAGTGCATATCTATATACTACTGTGTGTCTATTGTCGTTATAGGTTATATGCCTGACACTTTGCATTCACACCAATTTCAGTGACGCACGTTCTGTGTTTATGTAAATTCAACTGGGGGCCAATGTCACTGTTTCTGCTAGTTTCATATGGTGTATTGCTAAGCAACATGTGTATGAACAACAGTGTTTGCTTTCATTTTATCTCTTTCCTGTCCCCCTCCAGCTCCCTTCTTCCTTAAGAAGTGACACAAGTTTGAAAGGTGAACATTAGCTTGTCAGGCAAAACAGTATTTTTAGATTATACCCCATGAATGATGAAAGATGTGGTTGGTAGTGAGGATTTTGGATGTTCTTCAGTTTCATTACATAAATATTAGTGACATTTCATTATTTTTTTTTCCCTTGTGAATACAATATTTTTTTCTTTTGGAAGCAATGATTCGTTAATATTGTTTTTACACTTCCTGGACCACATTCACCTTGGAAAATAGCTTTGGAATACTGTTTGTATCCTGCACACAACAACTGTATTTTATCTATATGTATGTGTAAATTATAGGTCTAATAATTTATATTTGGTAATTTCAGATATTGCTGAAGACCTATCACTCTGATGCCTAGATTCCTGAAGTGTGAAAGTGCAGTCTTAAAACATCACACAAATGTATACACAGAGAGAAAGACATAGACAAGTTTTCTTGTAACTGGAGTTCATAGAGTGTAAGTCCTTCTTTACATTCATATACAGCAAGCCAAATCCTGGTGCAAATTCTGGGGAGAAATAGGAAAAGAATAAGAGATCGAGTCTTAGTCAAGGATTAGTCTCAATGCATTTAAGCAATTACTTTGTCAGTACAAGAGCTTGTCGATAGACTTCCTTAAGCTTAGATACAGGAAATAAATATGCAAGGTCGTTTTCATTTTGGGTCCACATGAATCTTCATAGTTCAGTGAAGGTATAGGAATAGCAGATCTGTTTTTGAGAGGTGCATTATGGGCACAGCAAACCTTGAAGAGAACCTCAATAGTCAACCAAGTTTGTTTGGAAAAATGGAAGTAACAGGCAGGCATGTTTTCTTGCTTGAACTATCACTAATACCAAAACTCAGAAGTATGTATATGTATTCAAAAACATCCTATCAATTTCAGTTTCATTTTTTAGGCAATAAACTTTGCTTTTTCAATATTAATTTTACTTGTACAATGAAAACTTCTCTTTCTATTAAAAGACTTTCCAAGATGTTTCACTGGTGATTTTATGTTGTGAGGATTTCCCAAATCCTGGTGATTTTGCTTGTTTTTTATGTAGTGGTGTGTTGTGGATACCTTGTCTAGTTTTTTTTTACTTTTCTAGAGGGAATTGTTTAAGAAATTCAGGGTATGAGCCATCATTACTTGTCTTGCTAGATTAGGAATAGGAGCAATTGAGTATGCTGTTCACTGGTAGATTGCCTTGTAAGTCTACTGCATTTTACATCTGTTACTCAAAATTTGAACTGTTTTCCCAGATTTTACCATGAAAATTAAACGTATTGCACAGAACTGAAATTTGGAAATAACGAATAGCTCAAGGTGATCAGTAGCAAATTTATTTAATTTAATTGATTTTCCTTTATTTGATTAAATTGGCAGACTGATGGCAGCCTTCTTCCTATGTCTTTTTTCCCCATTTTTGAGAAGGAAAAAGAATGTCTTTCCCAGAATGTTTGATTACACAAAGATGAACTCAATTATTTTTCTTGTTTGATATTCATCAATTTGCATATTAATGTTTTCAATGGAAAGTAAATATGCTAATTTCACAGCTTCTTAGCAGATAACTTAATCATGAGGATATTCGTATGTTTAAAAAGAAATGTGATAAAATGCAGCAATGCTTCATAAAATTATACTTCAGGTCAGCCTGAAACTCATACTTGTTTCAGTGACCACATCTCCATAGGAATGTTAACCAGCTGCCAGTGAAATTTAAGTTAACTTATAACCCATAAAAATTGATCCCTCTGACTTTTAGCCCAAGTAAACGGTCAAGCAAATGTTCAGCAAGTTAGTCAGGTCTTACAGTCTTTTTTTATGTGTTCCTTAAAGATGCGTTTGTAAACAAATGGAGGTAGCCTCTTTACCTTCAGTTATAATTACATTGATAAGGACTTCAGTGCTTTCGTCTATATTAGCATGGATTTAATGTGAGGAATGCCAAGCACCGCTGCTTTAGATCAAAATACATAGCATAAACTAAAAGTTTTTCCTAAGACTTCCAAAGCTGCATCTGCTCTTATGAGGCTATTTGAATTTTTTTCTTGGCGTGAAATTAATTCCTTCCTTGTCCTCAGAGATTTTAGTGTAGTATCAAGTTGCAAGAAGCTGAAATACATATAAGCGGTAGTACAATTAATGGGTTTCTTATTCTGGTGGAGTAGAAATGTAGCACTGTAGGCAGGTTAGCTGTAGGTTTGGGGGAATACTCAAGAAAGATACCTAAAATAATCTATGCTCCACTTAATGATGATAGGAAGTTAAGCTTAAGACCAATGCGATTTAGATCTAAGTTAGGGTTTGCCCTAGTGGCTTGTATGACCTCCAAAGTAGTCACCTTCCTGGGCTGAGTCATATCAAGTGACTAGGGACTCTTTTAAAACTACAGAGACATTTTTCAATAACTATTAGATCATAGAGCAGTTTAGTTTGAACTGCTTGCAGAATATTATTTACAGCACTTGCTGGATTCATTTGTACCACACTATCATTGTATTTAAACTTGATTAATATATCTTCTTGCATAATTTTCTTGTGGCACATGCTGAATAATTACATCTATAAGCTCATGCAGTTTAAAGCTTAGTCATTAAGTTTCATAGTCAAATTTTATAATTGTCATCCACATGTCTAATGATATGTCATGAGGCTGCCCCACTGAGCAAAATTCAAATAAAATACACGTCATCTTGTCATTGTGAACTCTGTGAAGTTATTTTGCTCTTCATCTGTATTTCATTGTTAACCTGGATCTTCATAGTAATTTCAGTAACATTTTTTTCTTAAAATGAATAAAACATTAAATTACAACTTTTCTTCTAAAAAATAATAAAAAAATAATAAAAAAAAGCCCAACAACCTTTAAACAATATACATATATATATGGTGTTGTCATTACAATAATAATAGTTGAACTTGAACTGTAGGCTAATGTCTGGAAATTAATATTTTAGTGCCCCTCAAATGACATCTAATTCACATGTTGCTCAAAGGTGATATTACCAAGACAGACTGATATCATATGATCTCCTGGAGCTAAATTGGTATTTAAAAATCACATTTTGTACATAGTTTCTTAACAGGAATAATTTAGTTTTTCAGTGAGATAATTTGATGAGGTAAATGTCCTTTTCCAGACCAGATTTCAATTAAGACTTAATACTTTTTAAAAGCATATTCAGCAGAAGTGCAGTTTGCAATATATACTGTTTCAAACCATTTCTATGAACAGACCTAAGGTTTTTATTCTCTAATCATATGTTTAGGGGATTGGCTATTTAGTAGATTTTTGCTTTCCAGATGCTCAAACAATGCACTTTAAGTACTGTATCCATAGATTATCCTCAGAATGCTGTAGATTAGCTATTTTAGGATTTGAATTATGAATAAAAGATGGAGAAAAAGCAACAGCAGTTGCAAATATTTTGTCTCAATTAGCTCATTTAAAATGTATTTATAAGTGAAAGAGACAAAGTAGTCAATGTCTGCATGTAACAGTTACTTTGTTAATATTTTATATACATACATATGTGTGTGCCTATAAATAAAAGCTTTATGTGAATTTTGTTAACAACAAAGAGTATCTTAATCAGAGGCCAGTTTTGTTTGTTTATTTCACTTGAAGGGCAGTGCAGGTCGTTATCACCAAGGACTGATAATCAAATTTTGGACAATAATGCACATAGTTAAATTTTAAGTAGAACTTCTGCTTGCTTAAATACTCAAAATCTTACAGTTTTGGCAGATAGGTTGCTTCACTGCCAGTTGGAACAGTATTTTTAATTTCCTTTAATTTAGTAATTGCAACTCTTCCAGAAGTCTTTTATTGACTAATTTGTGACATGTAATTGGTAGTCCTTAAAAAAAAAAAGAGATAAAATACATTTATTTTAATTTCATTCACCATAAAATGTTTCTCTTGTTAAAAATATTTGCTAGCTCTGTGTTTTGTTGCATGATCTGATATAGCTATAAATCAAACAGTTCAAAGCTGTGTGCTTTCCTTCTGCATATATTTAGTTTGAAGAAATACTTTAGTTTGTTAAATAGCTTTTCTGATGAAAGGCATTTCCCTCCAAACAGTAAGTTGCACAGATAATTTAATCAGAAATCAATAGAGTTCTAATAAGTTCTATATATAGATTAAAGGTAGCCCAGACTAGCTTTTTAATGGCTTCTGTCTGAATTGCTAACAGTCCAAAGTGATACAGACCTTACTTTCATGTAAGATCTATTTGTACTGCAATTGAGTATGTTTCAAAATGTTTTAAAATAACTAAAAAAAAAAAAAAATCAAAACCATTCAGTAACTTTTTTTATTTTTTTTTTCCAACTTAGATTGGTTTAATAAAAATTGCATCTCTGTGAATCACTTCTCCATCATACGTGGTCAAAAAATTCTCTGTATATTACTACATTATTACAGCCTTACTGAATGCAAGTAGCCTTTGAGTGGGTTCCTCCAGAACATAGTGGTTCCAGTACATTTCAGGTTGATGGCAGAGCAAATTTGCAGGCAGAAAAGGACCAGTGCATATAAACCCAGAAGAGTCAAATAACACTGTTATATTAAAATTCTATCCTTTTCTGGTGTCAAAGAAGACATGAAAAATTTGTTAATTTGATTTAACTGATCATATGATTTCAAAATCATTGCTGGTTGGTTGCTCCCAGTACTGTTAACAGTAATTTGTGTTATTTTTCCTGATAGATTTTTATTTCATGGAATTACAGAACAGCCCAGGTGGAAAGCAGCATCAAATGAACATCTTGTCCAATCTTTTTTGGGAAGGCAAGCCTAGATGAAATAATCTAGTACCCTGTCCAGTTACAATTCATGTTCTTTCAGGGATGGGAACTCTGACACATCCCTGGGGAGGTTGTTGCAGTGATTGATTACTCTCACTGTAGAAAGTACATATAGAGAGGTGGAACCTCTGCCTCTGCAACTGTGTATGTGTTTCCCCTTGTCTTCCCAGTGACTACTTGTGAAGAGGGAGCTGCTGTCCTCTTTGTAGCCACCCTTTAAGTACTGGAATACTTGTTCAGTATTGGAGAATGCATATATGTGAATATAAAATAGTACTTTTAATATTTTTTGCCTGTGTTGGTTTGGAGAATTTCCACGTGATATCTGGAACACTGCAAATTATTTATATTAAAAAAAAATACTAAAATCTCTGAATAAAAAAAGTGAGTTAAGATGTTTATGCTGCTGCTAATTTAAGATTATGTAATAGCCCTATCCTGCAAACTAAGCTTCACTGTTTGTTAAACAATCTAGCATTTTCATAGCTGCAGTTATTGGAATTGATGATACAGATATATTTGTCTTGTCAACATAGAAACCAAATGTCATTTTAACTTGTAGTAGTTACAGGCTTCTGTTGGCTAAAATGTCACATCCAGCACAGACCATGAGTTAAATGGACAGAGGAATTAGAGGCAATGAAGTGTCAATGGACCATTGACATCCACCTGAAGAGTATTTAAGGAAAAATAACATAATTGTGTTATTTTTTCATAATTCACATTTTCCTAATATGAAAACATTTTTGCTCTCTATTGTTTGCTTAGAATAACAGTGTTGCCACTGCTGGGATTATAGCACCATTCTCGTTGCAGATAACTCACTTAAAATGCACATGGATTGATTAAACTACTGAAGTGCCTTGAGCGCTGACTTCCAACTGTGCATGTTCTGATTGCTGCTTGCAGTGTACGCTGGGAAGTTCACTCAGGCGTTTGGTATTGCGCTGCTCAATCCTAATTGTGTAACGAAAATGGTAATGGAGAAAAATGTGCTTAATGTTCTCAGGTGTGAATAAGCTTTTGAAGAAAAAGGAAAAGACCGGCATTGCTGCATGGTTTATAGTGCGCACTTTCTGAATAAACACTAGGTATATAACTAATAACGCAAGCTATGCAGTTTATTGGATCCTGTTGTCATGGATATTTTTTCCCCCAGTTTTGCCTACTAAAGGTAATTTTTTAGAAGACTTTGTAAGATTTTTGGGTTTTTATATATTTTGTATATTATTTCAATGGAATGATCTTCTTTGCACTCTTATTTGTTTAATAAAGGATTACCAACATGACAGCAGTTTCTAAAGGATAAGCATTAATTACTTTTAAAATTAATTATTACAGTAAAATTAGAAATTGCAGAAGAAATCCTGTTAAAGATTATCAGATTTTCCCAGTAAGTGCAAATTACGTAGCTGGTATTTAAGTTAGATGCATGACTGTTAATAAATGATGCCAGATCACATTCTTACAAGGGAAAAAGATGTGTTAATGAAGCCAGTGTGTTAGTTGTTGAAGTTACTAAATCTGCTGCTGACTGGGCGCTGCATCTCAGATGTAATGAATACTTTGTGTTAAACAGCTCTGCATTATTTATTCAGATCTTTCAACCAGAAAGCTATATCGCTTTCTTTGCTGATGGGAGAAAAGTGGCTGTAATCCATGAGCTAGATGCTGGTAGATGTAAAGTCAAGAAATTTTTAGTCCGTAAATGAAGAAGAATTGGATTTACTGAGTTGATTTTCAGTACTACTTCAGAGTTACTGATAGCAAGTATGGACGTTTTGTATAAATAATGGATTATGGTGCTAAATTGGAGTGACTTGTGGGTGGAGAAAATGAGAAGTATTTCTTTATTGTGTGGTATGTTTCTTATAGGTGTGGTTTGTTTCCAGTTCAGAATTTTCTGGCTTCTTGTTTTTTTAAAGTACATATATATTGCAGATTTTACACTGCAAAGAGAGAAATTTGATGCAAACAGACTTTTTTTTAAGAAAATTCAGCTGTTGATTAGGGTCACTGTTTTGAAATGTGAATGATTTCTCACTAGCATTGAGTTGGGTTTTATTTTTTTTTGTTTTGTTTTGTTTGTTTGTTTTTTTTTCTTTCATTTAAATAACTTTTTCAGTAGTATTACTGAATGAAAAAAATAAAATCTAACCTCTGGTATTTATTCCATAACCAATTTTACTTAAACATGTTTTAATAATGAAGTTAAAGTAATTTGAATTAGTGTTATGTTCGAGAACTGTTTTGCCAGCCCTCTTGCTAGCAAATGGCTGGCGGTATAGTTCAGGTTTCTTCATTAGTCATGAAGAAATTAGATTGCAAATGAAGTTGCTAATGAGAGACATTAGCTAATGAGAGCAAAACCCCAAACCTTTCCTATTGTATTCATAATGACTTAAAATTCTTGTACCTAAAAATGAGTTTGAGTCTAGCAGGACTTCAGTAAAATTTCCATATTAGTAGATGAACTTATTGGAGGAAACCAGTACTGTCTCTAGTAAGCCCAAATCTCCAGAATGAAACATGACTCTGATTTCACTGAGGCTTCAATATCATACCTTTCAACTTTCGAGCCTGCCAGTGTGTGTGATAGAAGCCATCAAAATGTGTGAAAAATGACCCAAAAGTGGAACTGTTATTTGCAGTTATCAATACAAACTGTTATTGTGCCATAATTGGCAGATGGTTTTTCACTCTAATATCTGTTTTTAAGGATATTTTTACACTGATTTAGACAGAGTTGTGTTGTGGGTTATAAGGGGTTTTGGTGGTATAGAGGTTTTTTTTTTGTTGTTTTTGTACTGTTTTGGGTTGGTTTTGTTTTTTAAGTGAAAACAGTGAGGAATTAATGGAGTAATTACCCTGTAGAAAAACTGTGGGAATGTAGAAACAAACTGAAATTTGTTACCTCAGTTGGGCAGCAGTAAAGCCAAAACACAGCCTTTCCAGCCCCCTGAAAGTGCTGACGGGAATATCAGCTGGCTGTTTTGGTGTGAAATGTATTTTTCGTCCTGTAAAATAAGATACGAGGTTTATTCTGCTGCACAGAGAATACTTGAGAATTCATAAAGCTGGGTAAAGTGAAAACTGATGCCTTTCTGATTTCATTGACACACACATTTGGTTAAATAGCCTGGGTTCAGCAGTAACTGTTAAAGTGACTTCACCCAGTTATTCCCTCCTCACCAGTCATTCTCTTTGACTGAATTAATGTTGATGGTAATTATAGCTCTGCCTGAACACTGGCATTAAAATTAATGTATTCTTAGTAAGTTCTTGGTTTCATACAGGTTACATCTTGTTTTCCTTAAGTGTTCAACTTTCAGTTGTCTGGACAGAACATAGATTTCTCTAATTTGAAATATTTTGTACTGATTTTTCCTAGAACATTATTTAAACTGAATTAGATTTTCTTGATTGAAAGTTAACGGATTACACTTCTTTCTTGAGAACAGTAGTAGCCAGATGTTTGTGATATAGAGAAGATGTGCAGTTAATAGGAAGGTGTATGTTAAGGTAGGCTGGCCCTGTTATGCAAACTATTGTGTTTCAGTGGTGGTGTTTGGGGAGCTGTATAAACTGCACTGTTTGCAACTAGGTTATGTTCCAAAAGGTTTTGTGATTTTCATTGTTGTCCTTGTATAGACTAATAGGTAAGCTTTCTTTAAATGTTGCTGATTAAGATGATAACATAAGTAGAACAAGTTTCTGTAGTAACTGAATATCTCTGTAGATGTTTTTCTGGCGTTAATTACAACAGAATTCTATGAGAAGTATTTAGGTGACTCATTTAAAGCATCTTCAGTATCACTATGAGCAAGGCTTCCTTCTAATGGTTAGAAATGCAGGAAGCTATGTTGGCTGAGGAAGCTGTGGTAGTGCTGCAGTTCTCTGGTGAAATGATGATGGGATTAAAGACTAGTGATAGAATGAGGACCTGCCTGCATCTGGAGCTGGAGGTTCCATCTGCCATAGTCTTTTTTGTGGAGAATGGAAGAAAATTGATCTCAAGAGACACTAAATGAGGTAAAATGATAGAAACCAGGTCAGGGAGGGCAGCTATTTGTAAGCAGACTGAGAAGCCGAAGCAGAAAGGAAGGTGTGTGTCATAAGAATAAGGTATGGAGAAATATTAAGCTAGTATGCAAAAGCATGAAGTACAAATAAATGAAGAGCTCTGAAAAGAAATGTTTTCTTTTTGTCTGGAAGCAAGTCATGTTAGATTTGAGGGGGTGAGGGGCAAAACCACACATACACACAAAAACAGAAGTAGGGAGGGATAAGGCGCATGAAAGAAAACCATTTGGGAGTACTGACTTGTGCCCCCTTCCTTCTGTACTCTGCATGCTCACAACTCTCTTTTTTCCTAATGTGAACTTGGATAATTGCTGGTCCAAAGTAGTTCATGTGCAGATCTCTCCTCAGGCATTGTCGTGTGTCAGTACAGACATTTATAGAATTAGTGTAGGAAGCTAATTCATCCGTCTGTATTCTAAATCTTCAGATTCGCTTACTCTCAGTGAGTTTTGGGGAATTTCCTTGGCATTTGCTGAAGGTAAATATTAGTGTATGTTGGTGATAACTGCATGGACCAACACATACTACCGACTTGAAGTTGTTACATACAACTTTGCCTAAAATTAAATGGAAAACTATCACGAAAAATGTTTACTTTTTTTTTTTTTTAAATGTATACACAGTTTTTTATTTTTCCTCTTTGCATTTTTCGTGACTTGAACTCATTAAAGAGTTAATACTTGGTACTGTCACAGGAGTTTGTATGTCCCATGTCTGTTGCTATAACTATTTCTGTCATAATCAAATGATACAAAATGATACAAAATTTGCTAGTTTATATGAGATCTCAGAGCCTCTGCTATGGGCTAACAGTGAGTTTATTATTAAATAACGACCCTCAGAATAACTTTGTTCATGATCCTAGTACCACTTCCTACCCTTGCATGTATTTTTTTTTTTATTTTTTTTTTTTAATATATGCTGTGAATTGTTTCAGTGCTTTTTTTTCTTTTCTGTTTTATATACCTGACAGGGAACTGCTGGAGCCTTTGTACAGGGATTAAAAGAGTGACAAAAGCAAAAGTCAAATATGTAACTGCTTTGTATAAACCAGAGTTTTAATATGATGAGCAGCAATAGCTAGCCTTTAGGCATAAATGTTCAGCTTCTGAGAGCTTCAGCGCCAGGTACTAATGTGGGCATTCATACCCACTGCCCTTTCCTATAGCAATTCCCTGTAAATTATTTACTTTATTAAAGACACCAACTTTAATCTGACAGCATTTGCAGTCTGTGGAAGTGCAAAACTGTCACAAGATACATTTACAGCATAACTGTACAGGAGGTGAAAATAAATCAATACAAACCTGTGTCACTGAAGATGGGATATTGTGTACAAAAACTGGTAAAACAGGTTTTTGTCATCTGTCCTCAGTGCCTGATGAGAAATGGAAAATTTTATGGCGAAACAAATGACAAAATTTAGAGTCAGTTTATTATAGGGCAGACAGTAAATTAGCCACACATGCATTGAAAGCTTATGGTAAATTGACATTAATCACTGTCTAGAGCATGTTGCTAAGTTGTCATTCTCTTTCAGAGGCTTCTTGTTTTTCATGGTGACCATGCTTCCTCAAAGCTTTGACTTTAAGTAAAGCTTTGCTCTCTTGTTGTAACACTTGATAATCAAGCAAGTGGAAAAATCCCAAACAATTTAATGTAATATGAAGATCAGATTTGTGGTATGGTGGGGTTAGTTGTTTTGTTTGCGTGTTTTTTGGGGGTTTTTGTTTGTTTGGTTTGGTTTTGGGGGGGTATTTTTTTTTTCCTGATGCCTTCACTGAAGATAAAACTGGTGTTTTAGTCACATAAACTAATAAAGAAATTAATTCATATTTTGTGTACTTCGATATAAAGATTAGTATAAGCTCTGTATTTTATATGTGAGTCTTGTAAAATAATGTCTAGGGACAAAAATGTTGAGGGCATATGAAGCAAGTGCAGCGTTGTGCCTTTTTTTGCAATGTAGGAGTTAAAGGACTACTTCCATGATGTGGTAAATCACAGATAGTTTATTATATTTCCAGCCATTTTTTTGCTCAGTGTGGACTGGCAAAGATGGAAGAGCCATTATCTGGATTTTTGGTGTTCCTTCTCTATGCTTGTGTTTGGAAAGATGCTACCATTTAGTTTTATTTACAGCCTCATGAAATATTCCAGTGGCACTCATCAAATGCTGATGAAAGTGAAAATAGATGTTGCAGGCTAGAAAACAGCGGTTGAGATGCAGATTTCTTCTCACATTTGTAAAATTGTTAGCATTGTGCAGTAAAACTCTTCAGATACTAAAATACGGTGCATGCTTGTGAATCCTCCATCTGATAACTTTAGCAAACATAAATTGAATGTTGCACTGTGGGGCCATAAATCTAAGTCCATTGTGGTAAATTATTCTGGATGAGGGAGTAGTACGTGGGAATTATATAGCATCACAGCAACTTTTTGAATGCAAACTTCTAAAATTTGTGACTGATCTCCATTAGTTGCTAAAAGTACTGTTTCTATGAAAAGGTTGAATTTACTGGCAATATTTTGACAATGTATAGCTGGTTTTGCTAGATAGAATTGTGAGTCTGCAGAAGGTATAGTATCAGAAAACTGAAACTTTGGAAAACAGGAGATAAAGCATTAACCACCATACTGACATAGATGGTCAAACCCTTAATTTATCCTCAGTTAGCTTTACTTAGAACATTGAAATAAATGTGCTTTATATTGTAATGAGAATTTATGTAAATTTGTTCCAGACTTGCTAATTAAGTACCACTTGAAATTAATGATTGTTTTATGCTGAAAGCATACTTTTTTTTTTTCTTTTTATTGTGGCAGGGGATAGTCCAACATGAATATTTATTAAAACTTTTCAAGTTACTTAACATGTTACACAGTGCTTCTTTATTAATGTCGTTTAGCAATTTTTCTCTTAGCAGTTTTAGAGCAGAATTGCAAGTTAAGATTTTTGTTATGGTACTAAGAATGAGGGAAAACTTAAAATCATGAATCCGTAAGAAAACAGTGTAGGGATTTGGTATGCTGTTGGTTTTCTTTTTTTTTTGTTTGGAGTAGATTTTATGTTGAGTTTTGTTTGTTTGCTTTTTGGTTTGGGTTGTTTGTTTTTTTTTTTTTTCCTCAGGAGCTTTTTATGTCAGACTGTGGGGCTTGAAAATGGCTGTCTACATGATGTGTCATTTATTCACACTTTTGAGTTAGCAGTATTTAACCTCTCAATTTACAATCATTTTCTTTACAAGAGACATTTAAAGATGTCTGCATTGCTCATTCGGATTTTGAGTGTATATTCTTCAGATGTACTTTCTCTTTGCATGAAAACACTCAGAAATCGCTTCTGATTTTTCCATAGCAGTTATCTAAGGAGTAGTGACTGATGATAAAACATTCTTGCTCAGTATATGGCCACCTTAAATTTGACAAAGCTGATAATTTAGGCAAGTTCTAGATTTGTTAGTGCAACATATTTATCAAGGTAATGTTTTTTTTTTGTTTGTTTGGTTTTTGGTTGTTTTTTTTTTTTTTTACAAGACTGCTATTTCTTTCCTGTGGCTAAAGGACACTGAAGGTGAGGAGCGTTTACTATTCAATGCAAGTTCTGTGAATTACCAGGCTTAAGTATTGGCATACCCGAAAGATGCAGGTGTCTTGGGGAGGCTGGACTGGGCCAGCCCCCTTGACATGGTACATCATGTTCTAGGCTTTTTGATACTAATTCGGATGTGTTCTTTTAGCGTAATTCTGGTTAGGAGACTCAGTGCTGCCTGCTCGAAGACAGGCCTCTGCATCTCAGGATGCCAAAATGGAAGCTGGTTGCTGTTATAGGGACTTTGGGAAGGCTTTTGATGTCTAGCACAGGTAATGCTGTCTCTAAACTCAGAATGTTCATGTTAATTGAAGCACATTACTCATGCATTTCAGATCAGGTTAATCTGTTGGACATTTTTTTGAGTTGCGTGATAAGGTCACAATATGTGTTTTTCTTATTTGAATTTTTCAGCTTTAGCAAAAGTTTCCACAAATTACAAGCTAAGGATATGGATTCTATTTCAGTATTATTTTTTTTAATAAATCTCAATCTCAATTATAAAATAAATCTGAAGATTTTGTTTGCTAGAGTACTGCGTGGCTGATCTCTTTTGCTCATTCTTGTCTTCTTGTACTTTTACATAAAATCATCATAAGCTGTGTTCTGGTGATGGGAATATGTTTGGTAGAAACTATAGTTAATGTGGGTCTCAGAAAGTGAGTTGATAAAGTTTGGAATATATGGTGAATATTTACAGTTTGCATTATTAAGGTTGTGGGTTTTTTTTTGGTTTTTTTTTTTTTTTTTTTAATTTGTTTTCATTTAAAGAGAAAAAGAGGGACTATCTATTTAGTCACAGATAGCAACATAACTATCCAGCAGACTGGTGCCCACTGTCATTATGTAGCTTCCTGTATTGCTGCAGCTGTCTCAGAAACCAAATGCAAAAATATATTTTCAGGCTGTACTTTAGTACTAATGTCAAATCAGGTCAGTACTGAAGGCATTTTATGTTTATTAGGGTCTTCAGAGCTCCTAAATATACTCTTTTCCTGTCAGCATAGTGCTTCCAACCATGGTTGGAATGGATGATTAATAAAGAGAGTTTGTAGGTACTTTTTTTTTTCTTTTACCATGGAAAAATGTTTCTATATGGCTTGCAGTTGTCCACATTGGGAGAGCAGAAATAATTCCTTCCCATTACTGCACATTTCAGGTGGAGTAATGAGTAAATATTATTTGAGTGATGGTTTACCAGAGGAAAATACTAGTCCTGTGATACTGTAGTCTCTTTAGTTTGTACTTCACTTCATGCTCACATATGTTAAAAATTGGTTTATTTTTTGTGTGTATACAAACTTATATACAGATGTGTGTGTGTATATGTATGTTTGACTGCACCTTTATCTGTTTTCAGCCACACGAGAGGGTTGAAGTGACTGGTGATAAAACTTAGCTGCAAATACTCTGCTGGGAATGTTTGCTGCTGAATAAATCAAGAGTGACTGTGTGGTACACTCGCTGGGTATTTAGCTCTGTGAGGCAAAAGCATATAGTCACTCAGCTGAAGTTCTGATTAAATCATTTTTGCTTTTCCTAAAATTCCTTGTCTCTGCTGATATTTAAATGATTTGCTATAGTGTCAGCAGACTGTTCTACAATGGTATTCATTGATCGCATTATCTGCTGTTTCCCTTGTTGCTGTGGTAACCCAGTTCTGAGGAGCAGGGGACAAGAACAGAGAGGAGTTTGAATAACAGTGGTTTCCAGTTTCCTGCTGATGCTGTCTATTTACAAATACCAATGCAAAATAAATACTCCTTAAACTGCACCACTCATGTCTTGCAGATCATAGTAATTGAACAGATAAATGTAGGAGTTCAGAATCTGGATTTTTGGTTTTTCTTAAATGCAATACCACTTTGCTTTTTGCTTGCTTACAGACTGAAGTTCCCACAGGGAGGAATTTCTGACAACAAGTGATTAGGTATTGTGTTGTACATTTAGCCAGCAAATATATCATTCAGTCAGAAGGCAATCAAAATATGTGTGATGTTGCTACAACCTCTTTAACTTGAGGTGTTAAAGAAACAAAGTATTAACTGAATTTCCAAAAAGAGGCCTAACAGGCCCAGAGATTGATTCCTGTTATTGTTGCTTCTCAAATTGTGGTAAAATGCTGTTTTTCTATGGATCAGTATTGCTAAAGTTCATTGTAGTGTATGTGCAGGATGTAGCAGTGCTAGTTTAACCTTTTTCTAAAAGCTTGGTTTGACCGTTTTTGAAGATGGTGACTAAGAAAATGTTAATACAGAAAGCTGTGTCGTTATAGAGTGATCTAGTGTTCGTTTTTTAAAATGTGTGCATTTTTGAAGCGCAAGGTTCAGTCCCGATTCTGAGAGTACCTAAGGCCCAATGTGGTGATGCAGCTCTGTCAAACTGCAGTCCCAGTGAAATTCCTTTCTATATGAAATTGATTTCTATCTTAAAGTTGATAAGCAAGGGGGGAGTTGTCAAAGGACTGCTGGAAATGCAGATTTGTGGTTATGAAAATAATGACATAGGAATGAATTATTTAAAAAGCAAGAAATAAAAATATTAAAATTGTTAAAATTATACATAAAATGGAAACAAAATTGTATAAGCAGATTAAGTCACTCTCATATGAAGAATGCAGAAGATCAAGGGAAGCATTAATCAGAGTCTTATAGCATTGCCTATGGGTATGGGAAATTGCAATATCCAGCCCATTGAAAAAGCTGTAAGACTCTCAAAGTAAAAGAGTATAAAACTTAAAGCTGGAGATAATGATAACTTGAATGATATTTGAAATGCCACAGAAAGTGTATATCCTAGTGGTAGCAATGAAGCTTTATTGGACAGAAGAACTTAAGTCTTGTGAAGGTAACCTCTGTTGGGTAGCCTCTGTTGTAGGGTTGGCTGAAGGCTTTCTAAGACATGAGGAAATATTTATATTGTTTCATTACAAAATTCAAAACCAAGACAGAAAACATTTGAAACTGTAGTCTTTGTTGTCTGTGGTAGGAAGAGGTACCATTTTTCTGAGTTAACTGATATGTTTGAAAAAGTCATGCCAGCCTTTCATCAGGACTAAAACGTGTTCGTACAACTAAGTACAGCTGAGAACAGTTGTTTTGAACTTCCCTTAGTTGTGTTACTTTGTGTGATAGTTTCAATGAAAAAGAGGTTGGAACTTGTGAAGAGAGAGAAATATTAGCAAAGGTAGTGGTGATAATTTTGTTAGTCTCTGTAAGGAAGAGAAAAAGACAAGTAGTTACTGAGTTACTGCTTGTGCAGCACTGAAGATTTTTTTGAATTCCTACATCATCATGACTGCAGCAGTACTGTGTTTTTTTTTCTCTTCTTCTTGCCTCATTTGCCAGTGCTGATAGATCATTGTAATTCCAGTGTATGTGTGAGACAGCATGTCAGAAATAAAGCTGTGTAGGAAAAACTCATTTGGGCATTTACCATTAACAGAAGTAGCTTGTTTATAAAAATATCTGAACTAAATTTTTATAATGATATAGATATTAGAACAACAGAGAGTCATTACGGTAATAAAAATAGGTCTATTGTATAGGAAAAGGCTGCAAAAAAATCTTGGGTCAATAAGAAAAACCTTTACAAGCTAATGAAAATATAATCAATGAGTCTGGTTTCATATTTCTGGTAATCTTTATAAGCTTCCTGGAGGAAAACTTGGATTATTTGAATTATTTATCATACGTACCAAAGTATTTGCACAGTAGTTAAATTTAATGCTTTCTGCACTACCTCTTTACCACAAGAGAGTATAAAACTGAAAATTTATCTCTGTGAGATTTCAGTAGATTTCAGCTTTAATATTAACTTGGGTCAAAAGATTTGGGTTGCTTTAGCAGCTTATTCATTATGCCAACTTCTAAGAGGGTAAAACTGATTAACAGATTAGAAATAACTTAGTATTTTGGTAAGATTAGTAGCAACATGAGTAGTTTTTTTCTTTTTTTCCCTTTACGTTCAAATGGGATTCTAGGCCTGAAAAGGATCTCTTGTGTTATTGTCTGCTGCTGCAGTCGTATCATTTAACTGGTGTAATGAAATTGTCAAACTTGACTTTTGAGAAGATTTGGCTTTCTGCCCCTGCAGCTTTAGTTGGAAAAGCTGTCCAAAAGGTAAATTTCTTTGAAGCTAAGGAATCCTCTTTAAATATGCAGCCTGACTCTCTTCCTAGTCACCTGATACTCACTTTTGTTAGGCTGTATCTTGGTTTTCCTTGATCTTTTCCTTCTGTTCCAGATCTTGATAGTGTAAGCCGCTATTATTTTCTCTTTCAGGTTAATTGAGACAGATTAACCAAACAAAACTTACTCTCATCCCACAAGATAATGGGTTCATACTTAAACAGGGGAAGTTTAGACTGCATATAAGGAAGTTCTTTACTGTAAGGGTGGTGAGGCACTGGAATGGGTTACCCAGGGAATTTGTGAATGCTCCATCGCTGACAGTCTTCAAGGCCAGATTGGACAGAGCCTTGGGTGACATGATTTAGTGGGAGGTGTCCCTGCCCATGGCAGGGGGGCTGGATCTAGATGATCTTAAGGACCTTTCCAATCCTAACTATTCTATGATTCTATGATACACTACCCATTTCCTCTCTCATATTAGTTTTATCTTCTTTCCAAATTTTACTTAAAGACAGTGGAGTGTAGGAATTATGCATCGTATCTGCACTGAAGTCTTACCACTGCTTTTCACTATGGTACAGAGTTTTCTCTATTCAATAAACCTAAAACCTAAGATATAGAATTTTTTGAGTGACACCTCCATTTATTTATGTGATTTTATACTTGGTTAAGATTAAATGCAACATTGTATAAGTCAGTAAAATTATAATATCGAAGTTAAGTTAGGACAATATATCCTCGTTTAACATGTATTCTAAAAGGCGTTTCTGTCTGGACTGTGTTTTGCTATAAATTAGCACAAATCTTTTGATTTCAGTAGAAATAATGTTTATTAATTGACTTCTAAAATGTAGTTCAAAATGTTCTTTTATGATCCAGTTTCTGTTGAACGTTAGGTTAGCCAGCCATTGTTTAATGATGTATCAGACTGTTTGCACTGGATATGATGAAGCAGAGTGTTGATGTCTAATTTAGTAAGTATTTTTGTACACAGGAGTTGTTTCTGAAGGAGTTCATGGTGCCTTCAAAAGAGGGTGAAAGAGGGTGCTCGACAAGATGTGCTACTCTTTCTGAGTTGCTAATCTAAATGAGTATTTTGTAACTGCTCTTTGATCTGACAGGAGGCAGGAGTGTTTCTGGCTTGTACTGGTAATACATGTGAGGTATATGAGGTGACAGCAAGAATAGTTTTCCACTTATAAAAATAAAAAATCTTGTTGGTAGAAAGTGAAGTTTTAGATGGCTTTCATCAGAAATCATGGTGCTGGAAGTCTTTGGATTTAGTCCTGATGTGTGTCTATACTGTTGATAAAAAATATTTTTTTGCCTTTGAGAGCTGAATGGAAATATTAGCTGTTACACTAGGTAGTGATGCATAAAAGAGGTCACTGATACTTAAAGTAAGCATGACATATATGAAACAGATAAGTAGAAGTAACAAGAAATATTTGAATTTGGTCTGATTTGAATTGTCAGTGGCTTTTGATATACTGTAACTGTGGATATAAATATGAAGTACATGCCCTTTTTCACTCTTGGGCCCGCAAAGAGCCCTGACTGGAAGGCAAAGTCTAAAATGTTCTCTTCTGCTTTCCTTTAGGGGTAGGAGAGATTGAAGTAGTTGTTGGGTATAAGACCTATATCCTCCATCATTGTAATTCTGGAATCAATGTTCAATGAATTTTATGCCATGTTCTGTTCTCACACTCATACACTGGCATTGGCCCAATTTAGTGTTCTTGTTATTTAAATTCACCCTCAATATTACGTCCTTATTCTCTTCCCTCTAATCATAGTTATGAAGGCTAAACAGAATCAGTTAGTAAAAAAAAAATCTATCTAGCAAATTTTGCTATATTTTTTATAAGGGGAAAAAAAGCTCTCTGACTTGATGGTCTACTCAAGCCACTGTAAAGAGACACACTGTATGCTGGTGTGAAGACAAACTCACCTTTTTCAATAAAGAATTTTTCATTGTTAGAAGATAGAGACTTTAAAATGTTATTATTAATTTCAATAATCAGTTTGCTAAAAGTATTTTTATTTATTTCCAAATCTCAGGGGAAGGGATTCATGTTCGAATGATGCTGGTGCATGGTTACTTTGCCGTCGTGCTTGGCAGGCGTGGGACTCTGTGGTTTAGTGGCTGCTTATGTATCTGTGCAGGCTCAGGCTTTGGAGGAAGGAGAAGCGGGGTAGGCAGAGGTGCATTTGTTTCATTTGTTTCCTGATGATTGTGGTTTTATTCAAAATACAGTTGATGAAATTTTTTTCACTAATTGGCTTCTTGCTATTTTGAAATATTCTTAAAGATCCTGGGTCAGTGATGACTGCTGCATTTGAAATACAGGATTGGATGTCTCTCTGAAATGCCATTCTGTTTAGAAAGAACACCTACCATTTAAGTAAAATTATAGTGCTTTGAAAGCAAAAAAAAAGTCTTTTGTCATTCCTGTATATTTATGCATATTTCATTTAACAAGAAGGATTTTTTTTACCAGTTTGGCAGAAGTAATCTTTGGCAGAATGTTAGGGTGGCTTTTTTCTTTTTTTTTAAATACCAGTGTGAAGACTTATTTTGGTTTAAAAGTGCCTTTAACAGCATAGGGTTTTTGTTGTTGTTGTTGGTTGGTTGTGTTGGTTTTTTTTTCTTTTTTTTTTTCTTTTTTCTTTCAGCTTTTTAATAAATACAGCCAGTTTCATTCAGGATCAGATGATTCTATTGATTTGATTGTTTGGGCTTTTGGGTGAAATCAAGTGCTTTTCTCTCAACATCAGCTGTACTTCAGGGGGAAAGGAGGAGGAGGCTGATGTGATGTAGGGAAGTTGTCACGGACTCATTTGCTCTTATACCCAATACACATACCAAGCTACTAGTGATTTGTCCTTGCTAGACTTATTTTTTTAACCTGAGACAGCAGCTGCAGAGTGGTCATTTTCCTCTACTTTTGTGGTTAGAAAAACTTCAAACTAACAGAGAAACCAGCCTGTAATGAAGAAAAGAGATTTAAGAAAATATAGGCAAGTTTGCAAATTGGAATGATTTTGAGTGATTTTTAGAAATGGCAGATGTTTTATCATTGTACTAAAGACCATTAAACATTGTGTCTTCTTCCATTTTCCAGAAAGTAAACAGTTGCAAAGATTTCTAGACTACTCGTTATTTAATTACCTTTTAATAAATTAGAGGGCCCGCCTTGCATATCTGTATATTGTGCTCTGTCACTGGAAATAATTGGTTATTATGGTTTTCTCCTTAATGTAACTTTTGTCAAGTGGTGAATTTTTTGGCTTTCAGGGGGAGATTTTTCTGTGCAGACTTCTGTAGAAGAGCAGAGCTTCTTACTACAATAGAGCCTGTGATAGTGGACTGAAATGATCTGCAGTCTCTAATCAGACAAGTCCAAAGAAGGACCAGTGGGCATGAAGGAGGGAATGGTCATTTTACTGGGTTTTTGAATTTATATGTGAATAAAAAACCCCTTTCTACTCTGTGCATAGGTGACAATGGTGGAAATGATGCTGCTGAATCACTTGATGAGGAAAATATAATTGTATGGAACAGAAATTATGCTTGCATGCATCCTTTTCGTGGAAAGTTATATATTTGATTTTTTTTACTTGATTTTTTTTTTTTTAGCTTTTTCATTATATTGTAGGTTTTAGTGATTTTTTTTTTTTTCTTTTTTTTTAGCTTTCTCATTATATTGTAGTTTTTAGTGTGATACAGGTTACAAATGGTCAGCACAGCAGTAAGAAATCAAAGTGAATCAAGAAAATCCAGCTTCTAAAAGTCAATTTTAATGTAGAACAATTACCAAATGCTTTTTAAAATCATGGCCTTGGTCATTTTACCCTGTTGAAAATTCCAAGAAGTCAGATTGGTCTGTCAGTGCATCATATCCAGTTTCGAGTGCTTATTTACCTTGTGGGGCATAGCAATTAATTAACGTATGCTTCTAGTGATACGTTGCATAGTGACTCAAAGGTGACATAACCAGTGAAGAGTTCTTTGGAGATTGCTTTAGGGTTATGAAGCATCATTTGTTATTGAAGCCATGCATGTTGGCAGTTTGAGATAGCATGCTGGATCAGTGCTTATTTGAAATGTTTATAGCTTTGTTCTCACATAGTTGCGCACTCACTGGTTTTAGAGGCAAGAAATAATTGAGGTGAAATTACCTGCTGTTAATACATAATTAGTTGGGCAAAAGTATTCATTGCTGTGAGGGAAAAAGAGAAGCTGTTCAGGAAGCATAAATGTGGTCATCTCTAAAGTGCTTTCATGAATATTGCAGAGAAAGAAAAGCCCTGAATTTTCTCTTTGCAGTTATAAGGGATCTGATACAATAAAAGAACTGTGTCTTAATCTTAGTAATGCATCCATCCAATATTTCATGGTTTGGTGGTGCATAGTAAGAACAATGTTACTTGTAGAGAATCAAAACAGTTGAACACATAATGGGAAAATACTTAGATTTATGTTTCTAAATTCTTATTAAATGTTTTTGTGATCGCAGTGATCCCATCAGTGCTTAAGGAGTGAGTAAAATATTGGGAGCTGGGTGGCATGGGTGCTACACCAAGCATGCGGCAATAGATGTGTGTGGAGCACCTTGAAAGTGCAGTATTTGGCATGGGAATTACTGGCTATAAATCACACATAAAAGAAGCAGAGCAGATGGCTAGTCTGGCTTCGTTTGGATTCTGGCAAATGTCTTGAGTCCTGCACTGGTTTGGTGCACTCACATGAGGCCATTGCTCATGCTGAGCCTTGAGAATTCATCATGACTTGCTGCCACACTCAAGAAAAATGCATGTGGTCAGAGCTAAATGGATGAACCACCACTATTTTTGAATGAAAAAATGTGGTTCCTCTAGTTACCAAATTACTTGTGCCTTTCTTTTGCTGTGTAAGAAAAGATGGAGGTGAGGAAGAGGATTTGAAAGTTCCACCAACAAAACCCAACTTTTTTTTTTTTTTCTTTCTGGAAAAAAATTACTATCTTGGCTATGAGCAGAGAATTCAAACAGCTTAACTGAGTTACTGGGTTTTAAAGTGGTGGTGAGTGAGGCTACCTGTCGTGTTCTGTTTTCCTGACATCAGAAGTTAGTCTTCTAACATTTTCACTCCACATTTGTAGGGTTATCCAGCTTACCTGACATACAGGTTTCTGCCCCCCTTTGGAAATGAACCTTACTGTCCATCTGTCTGCTTCTCAACTATTGCAAAACACTAAGGCAGCCCATCAAAACTTAATTATGTATATTCCTCGGTAAAATCTGAGATCTTGTTCGCTCAGCTGCTGGTAATACAATCTCCTGCTCCCTGCAGACTTATAGTTGCTAGGGACTTCATGTATTAAGTGTCTGGCTCTTCACCCCCAGCTGGCTGGGTGCCAAATGCCTGTGACTTCAAGCAAATGAGATTATTTTACAGTGACTCGTTTGTTATTAGAACTTAGAAGGGTTTCTTTACATGTTAGATGAAAGTCTGAGAAGTTTTCTTTAGTTTGTGACAGCTGCTTTACCCCTGGCAGGAACAGAATTTTGACTATGCTTGCAGTGCTCTTCAAAATGCTGTGGTTTGTGCCAAAGACTTCAGTTTCTCTATAAAAGGCAGGAAGCCATAATTTCCTTGATGTAAGCAATATGTTTTTAATATATTATTCTGCATAGAAATTATGCCGTGAGCCAGTAGCTTCAAAGAGCTGATTTACCTTTTTGTTCTTGGTGTAAATTTTATTTCTGCAGCACTTGTAAGTTAACAGTTTTGACTTTAAGAAAAAATAAATTCATAATATATCTCCATTTTACGGCTTTATGTAAGCCATTGTTAAGAAGATGACGTCTAAAAAGTGTTTTCTTAAAATGTGAGCATTAATTGTTGAGCACAGTTCTGTATCTGAAAATTGTAGCACTGCACACTGAATAAAAAGTATATTAAAAAAGACTTTTTTAAAAAATACATGGAGTGATGCTGGTTTTGAATGAAGGCAGGAGCAAGCACTTGCAATGAAATATCCAGAAACATGGTTAAGTCAGTTTGTATTCACAAAAGCTTTTGTGGTTTTTGTTTTGGTTTTGTTTTTTTTTTTTTGTGTTGTTTTTTGTTTGTTTGTTTGGTTGGTTTGTTTTTTTTTGTCACATAGAGAGCCTCAATCCCATTAAAAACAATAGCAGACTTATTTAAAGCCTATTATCAGAGGGCCTGAGCCATGAGAAAAGTTCCAGTCAGCTGCTGATCCCAAGAACGTTATTATCAAATATTGATCCTGGTGTATGAGAAGAGCTGAGATTTAGTGAGTGTAAAACTGTACTGGAAACATTAAACAGGTAAGTATTATTAGATGAGAGCAGATAGTTTGAGAGAGGCAAACCCATGCAAGAATTTAGGGTTGACAGTGTGTGCATTTCATCTTGTTACAGTTATGATTTCTCATATGCACATCCCAAACATATTAAACTCTAAAGCAACTTTTGTCTTGATGTTTAAAAATATTCTTGAGGCAGATAAGTCTGACTGAAATGAAACTGTCAAATAATCTGTACTATTTGGATGGGGGTGGACATGTATTCACCTACACTGCAGCTATGTAATGAACAGAGGAGCACTGCACATTTCAGGATAAAAAAATGGAGAAGTATTTCTCCAGTTGAGCATACAATGGGAATTTCAGCTAATCAGAAAGTCACAGGAATGTTATTTACATAAATGCACATTAAACTGTAGGAATGTGCCTTGTGTAGTTAATTTTTCTTACTCTGAACTGAACGTAGTTTTTTATTTTCTTTTTTGTCTTCCAGAAGAGTTGTAGATAGAGGGATAGAAAAACCCAAAACGCTTTCCTCCTGTTTCATCAGGAACAGCTTTATCTGCACGCTTTTTCTCTAACCTGTTCTGAGAACCTCCAGTGTTAGAGGTGCCACAGCCTCCTCAAAAAGTCATTGCCAGTTTTTAAACGAGCCTTAATTCTTAGTATTTAACTTAAACTCCCTATATATAAACTCTTTACTGCTTAACTGCCAGGACTAAAGACTGTCAAAGCTTCCTTCAACACATCTTTCCTGTAATCATTGCTTAGCTGCTTAAATCAAGCCTTTTATGTTACATATTACAGAACTGTTTTTTTGTTGCTGTATTTGGACTGTCTCCGAGTACCCAGAACTAGACAGTGTGTTAATTAGAGGTCTTTTCAATGCCAAAATGACATTAGCCTGCCACTGTATTGTGTACACTGATGTATTTAATACCTGTTTTGCTTTCCTGAGACTTGTGGGGGGAGGAGGGAGAAGAAAAGAAAAAGGCACTCTGAAATGAGTCCCAAGAGAGCTGTTAGCTTTCTTCAGTTATCCTGATTGTAAGCGTTGCTGAGTATGACATAGTAATTTATTATAATATTCTTTTATATAAGAAAGGCCATAGGAATTGTCTGAATAAATTCCTTTTCAAACAGTGTTTCCTTAAGAAACAAAAGTCCAATTATGTGGAAATAGCACTATCATATTTGTTTTTCAGTAAGCATTTGTTTTAGCTACATAAAATAATAATAATAAAAAAGTTGAACTAGCAAATAATTGTTGTGTAGTTTAATTCTACATAGCCTCAGCTGTCAGAAATTGGAACTTGCTGTTTCTTTGTCAGCAAGGCAGATGAATCAATAGATAATCAGATTTTACTTTCTCATGCTGATGTGTATTAGAAATGATCAAATCGCATCCTGACCTTTCTTTAGAAATTATATAGTTTAATCCCCTGCTGCCATGTACGAGAGAGCATGTCTTTCAGTTCTTTAATTATTCTATCATTCTTCCCTGAATCCTTTTTCCAGTGTCCTAGCATTTCAAATTTTAAATGCTAGGTATGAATAGACTTCCAGTTGCAGTTGCATCAGCGCCAAAAGCAGAGGTAATAAATCCATATGCTTCTTTGGTATTTCCCAGACTAACAAAAACAATTCACTAAGAGTGTATGTGCATCTAAATACACCCTACATCGGTTAAATTTCATCTTTGCTTTTCAGGATAGAGACTCTGTTACACCACTGCAGCTTACATTCCATGTTTCCAAGGGCCTGACATAGTATTTTTGCAGTCTTTGTGGTGTTTTAAGTTATGCTTGTGCAGTCTGATTATTACACTACCAAGTTACCTGGTTTTTCTGTAAGCCAAGGTGGTTGTTAAATAGTAGTACTGCCCTTCATGTTCTGATATGTTGAACTATGTGGCTTTTATTCCATTATTTTGAGAAGCCTACAGTTACGAAGGTAGCTCTGTTTCTCTTTTTAAAAAGTAGCACAGTGTTTTTTCTACCTCTCAGTTGCTCTGTAACCCAACTGTTGGCTTTATAGCTCTTTCAATTTTGCTTTAACGCCTTTTGGACTTACTAGTATAGGTGTGCAGCTTTAGTGAGTCCTTTTCAACATCCAGGTCAACTGATGTTGCAATATAGTTTTTCATTGTTAATACCCAATACTACACTTTTCCAAAATGGGGGGGAGAAGGGGGGTTGGGGGGAGAGCATGAAGTGATTGTTAAATATTTGTGGATGGTTGGATTGTTATAGTTCTTTTAGTTCCTCTAAATTATTAACAAAACATTTAATGGGCCTTAAGTATGCTGACAGTGATGTTTCTGCATATCTTCTGTCTTTCCTTAGTGGTTTTCTACAATTATTAAGTTTCTATTTATATCTGTTACAATCAACTTTCAACAGCTTTCTGTTTTAAATATTATATTTCTTTGTTTGAGACACATAGTTAAAAGCTTCTCTTGCAACCTGGCAATTCTGTTTAGTGCATTTTATTTTTTCAAAATTAATTAAAAAAATTAATTGTTTATTCACATGCTTCTCTTCAAATGATAGTTCTGTGAGACTATTCCTAGATTCACAGAAGACTTAAGCATGTGTTTAATCTTTATGCCTGTGTGTGCTGAGAGATATTCCTTCGGCACATGCATGTTATTAAAGGACATACTGGATGTAAATGGAAGCACAGCAGCTACAAGCACTTTGCTAAGAAACAGTATTGCTGGCAAAATGTTTTGGAAAGGAAATCTTAGTTTAGGCCTTTATTCTCAGGAGTTTTTTTGTAATTTTCTTCTCTCTTAACTGTTCAGTTTCTGTTGAGTGCCTATTACAGGGGCAGAAATTTTGTGACCTCTCTGTGATGCCATACATCTTTTAGTGGTTTCTTTTTCTTTGGCGATCTTGTCCTGGCCTAATGATTAGGGCTGTATTGTACAATACAGTTTTGAAACTTCCAGTACATTTTTGAAGCTTTCAGGTAGGAAAGCCTGAAAACCCAAGTGCTTCTTCCTGAGTCACTTACTATCTAGAAGTTATATATCTCTCTAGTATTATTACATAAAAAGTGATAATTTTTGTCATGTAAAAAAAAAATTAGTCATGCTGTTTTCCTATCCCAAACAGGTGTTTGGCAAGGAAAATCCTTTTTGTTGTCATGGACAGTGAATTCCAGGCCTCCCATGATAGGTGTTCTTCAGATCTGCAGAGGTCATTAATGGATATTTCTATCCTAATGTTCTTTACTGTCTCGTCTAGACTGTTATCTGTCAGTATTTTGGCTTTTCTAATTCACACTCTGGGGAATTAATGTGTAGAACATGATATTACGATTTCTTATTTATGAGTCAGTCATCTGAATTCCTGTACAAACCTGGTTCTAGGTATGTGTGCTAATGCTGAAAAGGTGTCCAACATAAGCACCCTCAGCCTTTTCTCCTGCTATAATGCCTGCCTGATTTTACTCCTAATAGCACTAGGGAGCCCAGTAATCCTGTTATATGGTGTTCTCTCTTCATCTTTTATTAATAAGGATCGTATTAAGAAATGGAAGTAAAATACACAACAGACGGTGGAGCAAACTAGTTATTGGCACTAAAAGCTGCACTAATGTGCTGCTTATACTTAAAAAACATTTCCATTGCTGTTAATTTAGTAGAAGAAAGCCTTTTATAAGTATTTTTCAAATTGCTTTACTGTATATCCTGGAACATAGAAGTAATGTTGTGAGCAGATGAAAGAGTAAATAATTTTCAAAATCCCACTTAACACTTTACTGGAAATGTAAGGGATTTCTGGGTTGTTTTTTTCATTTGTTTCTTTTTGGTTTTTTTTTGTTTCTTTGGGTTTTTTTGTTTGTTTGTTTGTTTTCAGGAAGAAATTTGTGATTGCTTTTAATTAGAACAGTCGTTTTCATCAGGACTGTTTAGATTTCTGTATCTTTGATAATAATAATAAGGAAAGTTTTAAATTTATCTTTAAACAGTTACCTAAACTGACATCTATCCTGAAGGAAATGAAGCAGAAAGTAGGTATAAACAAGTGAGAATGATCTTAGGTCTCTTACCTTTATTAGATCTCTCTAGCTCTCTTATCTCATACACAGAAACTTTGACTGCATACAAGTAGTTTATATGTTGTGCAATCTATTAAAAGATCAAAGGCGCGTGTTCTATGTGTAATCTGTTATGTACCTGTCTGTGTCTCCTGAATTGATGCAACTGATGCTTGTTCAGGGATAACTAAAACACATGCTGGTGGTAGAATCTTACAGAAATGTTTTATTTTGGTTTGGGGTGGGAGGTAGTGTTTATTTGTTTGTTTTATAAATAATGTGTAGAATTGGTTCTTGAGTTGGTTTCTTTGTATCTTAAATTAAGAGCTTCTTTTCCCGGATAGTACTATATAGCATAGAGTTAGTGAGACTGCAGCTTCAGTAGTGAATGCTTGTGAGCAAGGGACTCTTTAGTCACTGTCTGTTTTTCATTAAAGGAACTAGTAAAGAAATTTGATTTTGTTAGTGATTCATTATCCTTTTTCTGCCTGTTCCCTGAAGAACATGAAAGTTTCTGCTCCAGTTCTCAACCTTCTTGATAAGAACTGCAATCTGTTCACGAAGCATCTGCGTAAATGGATGCCTGTCAACAGTCTGACACTCTTGTCACGTTCTTCTCCTCAATATTTCTTAGGAAGCTCAATAATTCTGTACTGGGCTGGACAGTGTGGGGCTACACAGGGAACATATGTGGGAACTGTGGGAGCTTTTCTGCTGAGGCCCCTATATTGCCTTAGAGAAATGTGGCATTATTTGGATCAGTGTTAGTAGAATAGCGCTCCCAAGTTCCCAGTGTGAAATAACTAAGAAGACACAAGCTCTTAATGCTTTCCCTCAGTACTGCTGCCAGTTGAAAATTTTCAGGAGAATAATGCAACATATGCAGATGTGGTGTATGTGGTAATACTTCTGGCTCCAACAGGGTGTGATGACCAGTTTCTCTTGAGTTTCATTGTGTATTTATTGTTACTACTTTTCTATATATACCAACTGAATTAACATTTTTATCTACATGACAGTCACCTGCACAAGTTGTTTTGATTTGCATGTCACGTGAATGTTTCAAAGTTTTATGGGAGAAATTCATGAGAGTGTTTTTGCAATGGATGTACTTTTTCTCTATGTCTGCTTGTCTGTGTCACCTTCACTTCCTTGTAAGCTGTAATAGAGTATTCACAAAATGCTGAAGAAGTAGCAGTAAAAAAGCAAAGTTTTGGAAAAGTTGGGATTTAATTTATTTTTCTCTAGAGAATGTAATAAATGATACCTCAAAATACACATATTTATGGAATCATAGAATCATAGAATAGTTAAGGTTGGAAAGGACTTTAAGATCATCTAGTTCCAACCCCCCTGCCAGGGGCAGGGACACCTCCCACTAAACCATGTCA
>JASSUY010046070.1:8187-18886 GCA_032466535.1 Forpus xanthops
TGGGTTGGAGCAATTCCAGGCACAGCTACAGGTTGGGCAGAGATGAGATTCAGAGCAGCCCTGAGGAGAAGGACTTGGGGATGTTGGTCGAGGAGAGAATGAACATGAGCCGGCAGTGTGCTCTCACAGCCCAGAAACCAACCGTATCCTGGGCTGCATTAAAAGGAGCGTGACCAGCAGAATGAGGGAGGTGATCCTGCCCCTCTACTCTGCTCTTGTGAAACCCCACTTGGAGTACTGTGTGCAGTTCTGATGTCCTCAACATAAAAAGGACATAGAACTGTAGGAACAAGTGCAGAGGAGTATCATGAGGCTGATCAGGGGACTGGAGCACCTCTCATATGAAGATAGGATGAGAGAGTTGGGGCTGTTCAGCCTGGAGAAGAGAAGGCTGCGTGGAGACTTCATAGCAGCCTTCCAATATCTGAAGAGGGCCAATAGGGATGCTGGGGAGGGACTCTTCATGAGGGACTGTAGTGAGAGGACAAAGGATAACCGGTTTCAAACTTAAACAGGGGAAGTTCAGATTAGATATAAGGAAGAAATTCTTTACTGTAAGTGTGATGAGGCACCAGAATGGGCTGTCTAGGGAAGTTGTGAATGCTCCATTGCTAGCAGTGTTCAATGCTAGGTTGGACAGGGCCTTGGGTGGCATGATTTAGTGGGAGATGTCCCTGCTCATGGGAGGGGTGTTGGAACTGAGTGATATTAAGGTCCTTTTCAGCCTTAACTATTCTATGATTCTATGATGGGTCATGGACCATTTTAGTTGTGAATGGAAAGCAACCGTAATGGCTAAGACAGTTTCTTCAATGCTCACAACTGAATTCAAATTGAAAGCAACAACCAAGAGGCTCAAGCCTAAGCACCTCTGACATATTAACTAAAGGATAAGATGGAACACATCGTACCTCAGGAAATGCATTTGTTCCAAAACACATTAAGACTGTCAACATTTTACCTTGAAAGTTTACATCATGACCCACAAACCAAAACCACTGTTATGCCATAGTATGCAACAAAACTGCTTGAACACTGATGGCAATGCTATAGAGAGGAAAGATACAAGGCGAGCACCTGAAATAAAACCCTTCTAGGGCTGGAATAACAAGGGATTAACTTTTATATTTTATGTGATGTGAAAAGTTTAGCTTAGATCACAATGTTCATTCTGGCTTTAGAAAATCCTGTTTGACTCTGCTGCATATAATCTATGAGCACCGTTCTTTGTTTCTCCATCACCTCTGTAACTACATATGTACATTACAATGCGCATTCACCCCATGCCCACCACAGGGAGTCTTTTGGCCAAAACTGCCTCTAGAGCTCCATGGGAGCAGTACATGGACAGAACTCAGGTATGAAGGAGAGCTCTGCTGTAAAGGCAGTGCAAGGCTTTGACAATCAAAATACATCTTGTACTACAAATTGGTACCTGGCGACATCTTTTAATTAAGCAAAACATCTATAGTAAATAATTACTTAGTATTTCAGGATAAAACTTGCTTGTTCTATTCACAGCAACATCAAAAAAGAACAAATCAAGGCTTAACCAAAAATGCAGTGCATTTTCTATGCAGAATAATAAAGTTTCTTGTTTAAAAGCATAGAATACTACTAAATTAGAAGTGGTGCATTCAAAAGACATCTATATAGGCAGAAGCTGTATCATCCATACTTAAAACAGCTACAAATTATATGGAATGTGAACTATTAAGTTCATGGCAGCAGTATACTACTGACTGCCCAACATTTTTCTCTCTAGGAAATTCAATATATAACTGTTCATATAAAACTGTGGTTTATGTTTTCCCATGAAAAGCCAGGAGTAGCCAATATCAGTGACACGGTTGTAAATCAGAGTAATCCTCCAGTAGCCTATAGAAATCCTCCAATCCTTCTTCAAAAATGCCCTGTTAAAACTATTGGACTCATTGCCACCCAGTGCTATGAATACTGAATTATAGAGTCAAAAAAACAATTAAACAAATTAATGAGAGGGTAAAAAATCCATTCAGGGCTGTTAAACAGATCTGACTTAGGAGTCCCTAAGCAGAAATTGCTGGAGCCTGGGAGACTACAGGGTTGTGTGGCTGCCCTTGGCGCAGTGCTAGGCCTGCTGGAGTTAGTGTTGGAAACAAGACACTGAGCTGGATGGACCTTTGGACTGACTCAGCAGAGAGACTCTAATGCCAGGAGCCTACAAGACAAGAAATGGGCAACTCAGTTATGCTGCTTTAATATGTGAACAGCCAGATTTGGTAGTGGTATACAGTCTAACAAATGAAGGGGAAAACACATGCCTGTTACGTAGGGGTAGAGTTCATCACAGCTGAGAAGAGAAGAACTCTTCGGACATTTCAATGACACCTTCTTGCTGCTGCTCCCAACTTATGCTAAACATTTCATGACCAGAAATCAGGACATGCAGCAGATGACAGGGTTTTTCAGGGGGTGTGGGGTGGTTTTTGTTGTCTCAAAGAAATTAAACAAGCTGATTGAAGCCAGACCAAATCAGAACCTCAAATCTATAATTTCCCTCCCTCCCCAGGGTCAAATAATTTGGTCTCCTGGTAAGAGGAAAAAGTCCAAATTCTCAGTCTGAATGTAACAAGATGCATAGAGACCACAAGATGAAGCTCATGCTATAGTGGAAATCTGTTGTGACCAGTGACCTGGGGAACCACTCAGTCTGTTCTCTGCATGGTTCAACTCCCTCACCACAGGCTGGAAGCCGGAGAACAATCCATCCTGCTGGGTGTGATATTTTTCACTGCTCTACAGTTCGACTCCTTGGAAGCTTATCTTCCCCACTGCTTACTGCTTTAGTGACCTTGGAAAACATAGATAGAGATTTTAGTAGCAGAATACTAAAAGGATTATTGCTTTTATTATCCCACTATTTGGAAGCTGATTAAAAGCACATATCCTTCCACAAACTACCCGGGGCATTAGCACTCACAGCTGTCTTCTTACAAAACATCACCAAGCAGGATATTAAATGCAACCCTAAGTATTGAGCACTCTCCCATTCCAGCACAGTTGTCCTCATGGCAAACGTCACAGGGAATTGTCTGCCTCCAGCCCAGGAGTCTTTTTTTCCTTCTTACCAAACACAACCACAGCAACTTGGATCTTCACAGGAAAACCTCAGTTTACCAAGAGCTGAAGAATGGTGGTGAGTGATGGAGAGTTGCATGATTTCAGCCAGATCTCATTTGTGATTGTCCCTGTGAGCCACTCCACCAGGCCACAGTGAAGACACTGGCTCAGTTCCTGAAACACCTTTCTGCTGTGTGGCAATACAAAGCCAAAACAACTGTGTGAGAACCACCGGAGATATCACCTCATGCTTTCACTATGACAAACTACAGACATTTTGCAAGGTCTGAAGATAGAGCCTTTAGTATTTTTCCATGATTAAGCAGGCTATTTTCTAGTGTCATGCTTCATGTAGCTACCAGCTGCTTCGGCATGAGGTAGAATCTCCTCATGTCTCATCCTACCATGTGGAAATCACAAGGCATGGACATTCAATATAGAATAGAAAAATAGAATCAAACAGGTTGCAAAGAGTTTTAAGTTCATCAAGTCCAATCATTGCTAAGGCCACCATCAACCCATGTCACTGAGGGCCTCGTCTACACAATGTATGAACACTTGTAGGGATGGTGACTCCAGCACTGCCCTGGGCAGCAAGTTCCAATGCCTGAGCACCCTTTAGGTGGATAAATTCTTCCCAACACCCAGCTTAAACCTCCCATAATGCAGCTTGAGAAAGTTTTCTCTTGTCCTATCACTTGTTACTTGGGAGAAGTGATAGGACTTCTCCTTGCTTCATTCTCCTCTGTCCAAATGTATGAGTTAATCTGAAGTATAAAAGAAGCTAAGGTTATGAAAGAAGCTAAGTATTAAAGAAGTTAATGATTCTCCCAAACCCTGAAAGAGGTCAGACAGGGAGAATCTGCTCCCAGTCTGCCCTGTCTGTATAAAGTACCAGGTACAAAATCAGTGCATGTTCACATAGGTTGCAGTGGTCATCTCTCTAAGCACCTAATGTGGTGACACATCTGCTTTAATGTCATAGCTTTAACTTCATACCTGTTAGCAATGCAGATGGTGGAACACTGGGTGTTCAATAGCAGAATGCCAAATGGATGCAAATAACTCACAGGAGCTGAAGCTATTTTCTCTGATGGCCTCTACCTCTCCTTGCAATAAATCACTGGTTTATGGAAGAATCCCCAACAAGGTTACAGAGCACCATGAGACAACAGTATTGCTGGGAATAAAACCAGGTGAGGCAGGAAAAACAGTGTTTTCCTGCTGGTATTGGCCCAGAAAAGCAAAGGAGTGCTGCTGGCTGAATCATTATGCAATCGAGGTAACCCATCTTTCTGCAGTCATCTGTGGGTGTCAGAAGAAGCTAAGAATAAACTAGGAAAAGCCTCTGGAGAGGTGTGATACCAAGTGAGCTGAAAGAAAGATCTCTCAAGATACAGCATGCATACCCTCACTTTTGCTTAAAACACACACTTACCCAACCTGTACTAGATGACTGCAGATGATAATCACATATTGCAGCTGCAATTACTGATTAACCTATCCAGAAAGTGCTAACAGAAGCAAAGGAAAGTACATGTTAGGAACAATAGTTACATCCCTGTACATACAGGATACACTACATTTGCCAAACTTAAGAAAATAGGTAGGTGCCCCCTCCTGCTCATTGCAGGAAGTTGTGAAACAAATTGCAGGATTTTAAATCCTGCTTATCCACAAGCTGGATAAATTGAGATTTCTTTCTTTCTTTCTTTTAATAGTTTGCCTCAAAACAATATGCAAGCATATCCAGCAGAGAAAGCAGGTCAGCACTGACCTTTGTGCAGAAGGAGAGCTGGTCAATAAACAGAAAGAAGCCAATTAGGACATAATTGTGCATTCTTAGTTAAGAAGCTACTAGGCAGAAGAGAAAGGAGAGAAGAACATGACTGTCCAAGTATGACCAGTCTTGCCAGCACAGGCTGGGGCAAATCTGCTCTTGTGAATGAGATGCACTTCAAGTCCTTGCCTGCAAACTGAGGAAGTGATAATCAGACCTTGGCAATTAAAAAAGCAAACCTAGGTTCGTGCCAGCTTCAAGCTTCTTGTTTTCCTTGTTAGTAGAAGCAAGAATTTTCCTCTGTAATTCTGTAAACTTCTGAAAGTTGGTGAAAGCTGGGATTTCTGATGATCTCCTGAATTAATAGGGAAGCTTTGGGGCAGTCCAGCAGGGAAATTAGTACTTAAACTGTACACACAGGTCAGGATTAACAAAGAACTGCTCACTCTTCCAAGACATGTGATGCCTGCTTCAGGATAAACTCAGGAGTCCTGTGCTTGGTCCCACTTACTCTGAGCACAATGGAATTACACCAATCCAAAACCTGATAGAACAAGATTGGAAGCAAGCCCAAGTAACGAAAGGGTCAAATGAAATCCAATGAAAAGTTGACCTTCAATTTGTTGCATCTGAATTTTTGTAAAAGGAAAAAAATCTCAATGGTTTTCAAAGGACACTGCAACACATGATCCAACCCACTCGTACCTTTTTACACTGCCCCCAAGCCCTGAATATACCATCTATTGAAGTGTCTAATACCAGTGAGAATCAAGAACAGCAGAAGCCAAATTTGGATGGAAATCTCTTGTCTGGAAGTCACTGATACTGACTTCTTGCAATATTATCAAAACACCCATAGGTAGAAGCAGCTTTTAATTAAATGCAGCAATGAAGAGTTTCAATGAAATTTGCTTCCAGGGTTAAAAGCGCCCCAAACAAGAAAAGGGTTGCTCAGCATAAAAAGTAATGGTCTTTGTTACGGTGCAAAAAAAGACTCATCATGTTCCCTCTTCCCAGAGAAATAAAGCTCTCTAAATGTGTAGCACTTTAGTCATCTGCACCCTCCTGGTGCTCTGATCGACTTGGCCTCACTGCCAGTAGGGAGCTAGAGCAAAGGAAGGGTGCAAAACCAACCTGAAACTGAGCAGCACACTTCCAGGCACTATTGCTGGGGCAAAGAATAACCATTGGTAAATATTTAGTTCACAGCTCTCACAGCGGATAAGCAACAGCTATCCTGCAGCTCTGTCTTCAAAACACAAGACAGAGCAGGTTGGAACTGGATGAGTTTCAAGGTCCCTTCCAACCCAAACCATTCCATGACTCTATAATTCTAAGACAAGGGAGAATAATGGAGTCTGACTGCACGTTTCAGGAGTCATTCATTGAGCCAGGTACAAGTCAGAAGGACGCAATCTCTCTAGTAATGTGCTTATCATACTTAGGATCTGCTTTTGGTAAAGAAGAACACTGCTGAGGTTCCCTGAAGATGTAAACCTAGATATTTCATGATTTGAAGTCATGAAACTGTACTTTCCTTGTTCTGCTCTACCCTAATAATCCAGCTGGTCCTATGTAACTGGTGGTAAAAAAGAAACTGGTAAACCTGTGGGTGTTATAGGGAGAAAAAGGGGTGATCATTTCCAGCTTGCTCCTTTGCCCTAGAAACATCAGTGGCAGAACACAGGAATCTTCATATACTGAAGCAACTAATGATGGCTCAACAATACATGGGAGCCTGAGGATAGAATGGGAACAGATAAGGAACTTTCAGGTCAATCTTACAAGCATCAGAAATGGGTTCTGTAGGCAAAGGAATAATAGATATTACGTTTTAATGGGTTTTCCCTTGCTCTAATCCATACTGTTGTCTGGAAAAGAAAACTCCCATTGCTTTCCCTTGGGTTTAATAAATGACTCGCATACCAACTAGAAGCTTTCAGCAGCACTTCACTGAAGCACAAGGACTGGACTCATTGTTCATTGTCTTTTGTTCCTGCTCCATATACTTCCAAAATTGCGATGCTCTAAGTTTCCCCAACTTATTTTCATGTAGATATTCCCTCAGCTGCAATTGCCTCAGTAAAGTCAAAGACTAGAGATAGTTTTGTGATTTTTCTTCTCCTTTTTTGGGGTAGAACTAAGGAGCCTTAACTAGAAGTGATCAGAAGATGGTTTGCCCACATCAGCCAGGTTTATCTAAGGCTTTGGCTCTTCATTTTAACTCCTGGGTTTCTGAAAGGTGAGCCTCAAACTGCTGCTGTACAGAAAGTAATGGCACAATGAAAACGAAATACATGGACAGAGCTTAACACTTACAGAAAAAAGCAGGCCTCATTCTTTCTAGCCATCATGTTCAATGAAAGTCACTGCTCTGTGCAGTTCAGCCTAGGTGCACAACCTGCTTAGCCTTGGCTTCAGAGCAAACCTGGAATAGGACATGGGATGGTTTATGATGGGTTTGTTTTGAATTCCAGGACATTAATGTTTCCCCCTGAAAAACCCTCATCCTACATCTGTATCTGAATTCAGAAATGGTTCCTGGTAGAAATAACATGTTGATTAAGTCATCAAAGCGCTCTCTGGCACCGACAGCAGCAAGGCAGCAGCTGTTTCTAAGAGCGGTTGTACATCAGCTGCAAAAGCTGGCAAGCTCCCAGTTAACATTTAGTTACCTGACCAGGTGATCCTTTTCAGCAGCAAGAAATACAGAGTCAGCAGGAATTTTTCTACCCAAAGTAGCCAGAAAGAAAGGAACTTCTGCCTTTCCATTCATTATTTAATATACTTGATGCAATCCTTATGTTCACAGTCTGCAGCTACACTGAGAAACATAAGTGATCCAAAACCTCCAAGGACCTTAATCGTTACAGAACATGCAGGAGGAACTTGTTGACAACAGCAGCAGTAATTTCAATCTGCTAGCACTTTTGGAGACAAATAGCTCTGTATAAAACCCAGTTAAAGGAGGCTTCCCCTCCTCCTGGTCTCTGAACACTGACACTGGGACATCCTACCCTACACTCACTGGGTGATGGCAGTGGGTAAGCACTGTAGATGAACACATGGAGCATACTGGTAGGAATGGGGCCTTTTTCTCTCCTGAGAGAAGTATGAAGCAATTCTACAGCAACCATCACAGGCAAAAATGCTCCCCCAGAGACAGCGCATGTGTTTCTTTACAGTGTTTTTACTGCTAGACAGTAACCATGGATTTTGCATGGCAATAGTTACTCTCTCCAAAATGATGAAGCTTCACCGGCAAAATCTACAGCAATAAGGCGTTGTCAAGGCTTTTCTTTGTTGTTCCCCCACCAGGAAGTTATCATCTCACAAATTTCTAGGCAAATTCTAACAAATCATTCCCACCCCTGCCTGGAAAGGAAAACCAAATGTTTTCCTTGAGCAGATCTTGCACAGAAATCTCTGCATCCTCTTTAATGCCATTCCTGGAATAAACGTGTTTTTAAAGGTTGTTCTTTTAATAGACTTGTCCAAATACTGGGAATTTCTCAAACACCACAATAAGAGTCTGTCCTTTGAAACAGTCAGCGGCTACCTCTGCTGCCAACACCAGCACCCATCACTGATCTTTGTCCTATCTTTTCTTGAATAGTCTCTCTCAAAGTAAACTCTGGCCACTTGGATCTGCTGCTGCCGAAACCTCTATGGAATCAAGGATCTGCTGACAAAACTAGCAGCCACGCAGAGCAAAATCCATCTCTTCTCTACCTGCATCAGGGGAAGTGCTGCAGCAGCCTGCAGCTTCATATACAGAGATGGGAAAGCAATGCTTGCTGCCCTGCCAGCCCCATGGCAGCAATGTATCCCTCACTTTCCAATGGTTTTAGCTGCATTGGTCTACAGGGAAATGCTCATAAAATTGTCTGTGCTCAATGTCCAGCTGTGCAGTGTCAGTCTCAAATCACAGCATTTCTAATGCAGGGTCACAGAAGAGGATGCAAACCCAGCTCAGTCCTGCAGTTGCAGGAAGGAAGAAATGTTGGCAATACTGGAAAGGCATCATCAGTATTACTGTGATGAAATGTTTGTACTTACTGCACTGGCAATTTTTCCAAATGGGTTGGCTTAGAGACAAATCTCTTGCCCTGATTACTGAATTATTCTCTTTACAAAGGTCTAACAGGCTCTGTTTTCCAGATGAATAGCCTGAAGCCACTTGTTTCAGAGTTTCAATCCCCTGAGATTCACCTTGGACAGTGAAGAAATGAGACAGACAAACACTAAAATGGTCTCTGTGTGAACCAGCAGTGGCTTGGCTGATGAGAATACTTAAGGTAAAGTACCTTTCAATTTAAAATAAAGACAGAGATGAACTGCTGCAAGTTAAAAGACACAAGCAGTCAGAAGCAGCTTTGCTAACAAAGCATTTTAAACCAAGTAAATCCTCCCAAAAAAATCTTGGGTTCATCATATCTTATCTCATCTGCCCTGGGAGAGCTGCCTTGCCAGGCAAATTCAGGGCACTGAACTGGTATTGCTGCTTTCCCAATCCCGTCAGCCCCGCTACAGCCAGACTCCTGGACTGTCCTCTCCCCACTGCCCGGCCCTAGGGAGCAGCATCCTTCTTAGCTGAACAGACAGTAATACAGTTACTGACAGGCTGAGAGCTGGGCTGGGTCAGCCTGGAGAAGAGAAGGCTCCTGAAGGGGAGACCTTAGAGCAGCTCCAGTGCCTAAAGGGGCTCCAGGAAATGTGGAGAGGGGCTTCGGACAAGGGATGTAGGGACAGCACAAGGGGAATGGCTTTAACCTGCCAGAGGGGAGATTGAGATGAGCTCTTAGGTGGAAGTTCTTCTCTGTGAGGGTGCTGAGGCGCTGGCACAGGGTGCCCAGAGAAGCTGTGGCTGCTCCATCCCTGGCAGTGTTCAAGGTGAGGCTGGACATAGGGGCTTGGAGCAAGCTGCTCTAGCAGAAGGTGTCCCTGCTCATGGCAGGGGTTGGAGCTGGATGAGCTTTAAGGTCCCTTCAACACAAATCATTCCATGATTCTATGGTTCTGTGACTTGCCCGGTATTTATTTATCAACACTTACTTTTTTCTTGGAAGAGGGCACCTTTGCTCAGGAAGGGCAGCTCTTCGCAGCCTCCTGCACATCTGGTGTGTGGTAATGAAGCTGAAGGAGGGACAGCCCGCCAGGGATCAGGGCAAGTACCCCTGCTCACGCAGTACCAGCTAGACCAGGCAGCATGGCAGGAAACAGCAAAGTTCAACCCCTCTGGAAGCTGATCCACAGATTTGAGGCCAAGATATGGCGACGAGCTAAGAAAGTTTGCTCTGCTGTGACTCAGGGTCTTGCTAGCATGCCTTCAGTGGGCTCCTTCCAAAGCACACTGCTCTTGTGGATGGCACCACGCTGAACTGTTCACGAGGGAGGAGACTCAAATATGCCAGGGAGACCTTTGAGGGAAGAGAGAGAAAAGGAGGAAAGAAGAATGATGTTCATACTTGAAACTGCAATCTGTAGCTTCTACACAGCACATTTCAAACAGACCGAATAAATGAGTCCATTAGATAAAATCCTATTAATTGGTTGCCTTGATCAGCTGTGGCTTACACAGAATTTGTGCTGTTTCAGTACTATATCATCAAACATAGTTCTGGGGAATTCAAACCTCACAACACCAAGCAAAAAAAATGCCCAGAATTGATGGCTTCAAATTCAAGCAGCTTTCTTCTTACGAACACCAGCAAGAGCTCGCACCACTCTGCACTCTCCTTTACATAGAATCATAGAATCATAGAATAGTTAGGGTTGGAAAGGACCTTAAGATCATCTAGTTCCAACCCCCCTGCC
>JASSUY010046071.1:0-12472 GCA_032466535.1 Forpus xanthops
TCAAGGCCAGGTTGGACATAGCCTTGGGTGACATGGTTTAGTGTAAGGTGTCCCTGCCCATGGCAGGGGGGTTGGAATTAGATGATTTTAAGGTCCTTTCCAACCCTAATTATTCTATGATTCTATGATTTAGTCACTTGTAGTCAAACTTATACTTCTCATTGAAATTTTTGGTGTAATACTTTGACTTGAGTTTCATAGACTTACATGGATTCAAAGAGGTCAAATCTTTCAGTCCTTCATAGTATTTGTCAATAATGCATGAATAACTGCTCTTCAACTGATCTATGGAGTTGAATGCTTAGGTTACCCTTATGCATTTATGGCTTCCAATTGTTACTAAATTTCATAAATGAAACAGGAGTACAACCTAAAAATACTAATGGGTGATATATATTTTACAATATAAAGAAGAAACTCTAGAGTAAATGTCTAGAAATGCAACCTTTTTTGTCACTGGCAGTACACAAACAGTCATTTAATTCTCACTTATTAAGGTAATTTAAACAACTTATACACTCAGAAGAGATTTTTAAGACTTTTAGGAACTCCATAGAAAAAATAATACTGTAAATTTGTATTATATTAACTTGAAATGTGTTTGAAAAAACTACTATTAGGCCTTTAACTAGTGACTGACTGGCCTGGTGTGATAAACTTGGACCTAGATTAGGTTTAGTCTGCCAAGTCCATCCAGGGCTTTAGTGCTTCCATTACTGTGGTCACTAAAAAACTTTGGTAGGCCTTGCTGGGAAATAAAGGAAAAAACTACTGACAAGAGGTGGTCCAGCATCCTGTGGCAGAGGTGGGATATAAGCATCTGGATGAGGATGCAAGTGTCATCTAACACAGGGCTGTTCTGATATAGAGATAGAAAAGAAATACTAAAATGTGGGTGTTTTGATATAATTTAGAAAAGTCAGGACTGTGTTGTACCAGTACCATGTCACAGATATACAAGTGGTAGCACCTCATGTAGTAGACAATTAATATAGGCATTTGCTATAGAAACGACACTCTAGAATCATTGAACACCAGGTTGGAAGCAACATTAAGGATTGTCTGTTCCATCTTGAGACAAAAACATGGCCTTGGTGTTTATTAGCAGAGGGTCTGGTAGCCCAAACTTTTCTGTGGTCATTAATTCTACAAGTATTGTAAAAATAAAGACAAAAAAAAAAACCCTTTTCTTTATTTTTTGGGATCTCTATAAACTGCATCTTCAGTTTAAAAAATCTTTGCCTGTCTTTCTTCATATTCATGCTGCTTCTTAGAGAGAAGTTATTCCTCTAATACAAATAACCCTGGGGGCAATGGCGGAAACAAAGTTAGGGAGGAGATAACTTCCAGGCATTTTTTATCATTACCAGCCATGTCTAGTATTTGACTTGGAGAACAAGTTCCTTTCATACTTCTGTAGGGATATTACATGGCAGACAATAAACAGAAAAGCACAAAACGAAGATCCTGATTAAGTTAGCAGAAGTATCAGAAGTCAAAGTCAGTTGGCACAGTTCTTCAGAAGTAATGTTATGTTGGTAATAATGGGTTTATTATAAAATAACTGGGCTTTTTCCCATCCATATAACTACATTAAATATAAGTAATAGGTGCCCAGGGGATAAAAACAAAAAGTGACCCTAGACTCTTTTCATCTGTGACACAGGTATGTCTCTCTGTTAATAGAAAGAAATTATGAAGATAACTTTGGTAAAGGGTTAACACAACACAAGGATCACAGTACATACCCAGATCTCCAGTACCATACATTTGCATACATATGCTATCACTGAGGTTAATGTCTTGACAGCAATTCAGAGACAACAAAACCATTCTGAAACTCAGTGAGCTACAGCCACTCTCCCTTGAGAATCCTGCAGTTGTTCTTCAAACCTATCTGAGGTTTGAAGGTAATCAAGGTTTCCCACAGATCTATGACCGGCACACAAAGTAACCAGAGAACTACTTAATGGTTGTAACATAAAGTTTATTGATTAAAAATATCTTTCCCAGGTGTTATGCATCACCTTGTATACAACAGCCATCAACTCATTCACACTGAATCTCTTTCACATAAAGCACTAGTGTAGGAAAATAGAGGCAGATTTGAGGCTAAAAAAAATTCAAGGCTAGCTCCTTAGGTAGTATAAATAAGTGCAGCTCTTCCAATAATGCATTGCATTTCATCATTATTTCAACATAAGTACTTCAACATTATGTTTTATCAAAATATTGAATATCTTCCCTTTGAGTGATTAAAAATGAAGACACGGAAAACACAACCTTTTGGTGGAGGCCACTGGAAGCTATCTGATGCAGTGGTGAAAATTATGTGCCATCTTTGTTGATGAAGAAACAAATTAAAATCTCCAGCTGTTCTGATTAGATCAAGTAACTTGGTCAAAATCATAGAATCATAGAATGGTTAGGGTTGGAACAGATCTTAGGATTATCTAGTTCTAATACACTGCCATGGACAGAGACATCTCACACTAGACCATGTTGCCCAAGGCTCTGTCCAATCTGGCCAGGGATGGAGCATTCACCATTTCTCTGTGAAACCTGTGCCAATGCCTCACCACCATCACAGGGGAGAACTCTTTCTTTATGCCTGCCCTGAACTTTCCCTGTTTAAGTTTAAACCTGCTACCCCTTGTCCTGTCACTGCAGTCTCTGATGAAGAGTTCCTCTTCAGCACCCTTGTGAGCCCCCTTCAGATACTGAAGGCTGCTATGAGGTCTCCATGCAGCCTCAAAATCACATTAATTTGCACTCACTATTTGTTTTGTATATATTTGGTTCTCATTGCTGAAAGTTGAAAATCTTCTTGTTCCGAGAGATGTCTTGTGAGCCTTGCAGACCTCAGTGCTCCTATTCACTGATAATGACTGATATGTGTTAGGTAACATTCCATTGAAACTAAGGTGATGTGTAAGTAAAATTAGGTTGCTTAGCTTGTCCCATGCCAACTCCAACAATTGTTTTGGCCTCAGCAGCTTTTAATGGACACACTTTTAAATGAGGTTGACTTAGCAATGCTTTAGGATTATTCTAATAGTGCAGTTGTTAATATATTTGGAATTTGATATTTCACTCAGGTCTGTCACACCATATGACTGTTGGTAAAGCTAAGAAAACGAAATATTGAAAAGGCAATTCTGAGCTCAAGAAATGCAAGTTATCTTGGACTAGAAGCACCCTAAATAATATAAATGCACGGAGTCCTGTATGCGCTAAGGAAACCATTCTTCAACCTCCTCTCGACTGCCCCAATTGTATTTGATCCTTGACAGCAAAGGGAAGTGGAAAAGAAGAGTGCTTCTGACAGAGCAAGCAATTCTTATCTCTAGCAATATTCATCTCTTCCTGATAGTGAAATTATTTTTTTTCCCTGCTGTCCAAATTATGTCTCCAAATTATTTTGTATATCATACCAAAGTAAAGGTTGGGATTTTCTACAGTATATACAGTATTTTAAATAAAACCAGCTACCAATACTATCATTGTAATAATATCACGGTGGTAATAAACCAAAACCTAATTAGTTTCATTTGTTACTTATGAATTTTCCAGTTTTTTGCTAGAATTACTTTTGCAGAGGTCATAATAAAGACTGATATGACATATATTTCAACATGAGCTCTCTCAGATAAAAGCAGAATGATTCACTGGATGATAGGTTTATAATGATCAAGATAGGGGATTCATTATTTATTTAGTATTTTGAAATATTTTGAGCAAAGTTCCTAGAGTGCTTTGGAAACAAAAGGCCAGTGTTTCCCTGGATTGAAGTCATGGTGAATTGCAGTTAATGACTACACATAACAAAGTGAAGGAGCTTCAGAATAGCCCCATAAAATAATTTGGAGATAGTTCAAAGAAAGCAAAGGGAAAAAAATAATATATTTGCCAGTACAAAAGGAGTCTGCCTCCAAGCAGGTGTCTAGGAACAGATGCCCTTGATTGCCAGCCAATGCTTTTACTCGCCTGAACAAGCCAACTGTTTTACCTGTCTAAACAAGCAGCCTGAACACAAAATACAGACACTGAATTATCTTGTGCATCTCAGTCTTTAAAGACGTAATTTTCATCCACCTGTATCTATGTTTCAGGGCTGTCAGGCTGCTGTATGTCTGGAATGGGCTGCCAATTGTACCTTAGAAAGTTAAATTTGCTTTCCTCACCCTCCTGGGTCTCTGAAGGTGTTCTGACTGCTGCCCTCAAAATGGCTTCAGTCATTAGGAAAGATGTATTTTAAACAAGGGGAAACATCTCTGTCTCATCACCTTGCAAGCAGGATACAAATATGAAATCAAAAGATGCTGAGAAAACAAAAAAACACCAACAATGTCCATTTGTGGTAACATCTAACCAAATCCAAATTGGCGTTTTTTGACGGGTTGCAACAGTTCATCAGTACACTGCACATATTTTAATTATGTAAAATATAAAATAATGGGATGGGGGTATAGTCTTGCTTGCAGAACAGGAACAGAGTCTTAGGAGACTAGCACCCTCTGAAGAGATGCAGAAACTGATTGCATGAGCACTCAAGGAGCATTTCAAGGAGAAGCAGACTGACTGAAGCTCTGATAGACTCAAACACAGGCAGATTTGGGTCTGACTGAAAACAAGTGCTGTTTGTCTACCATGGAGCACTGCATCAAAATCTCCTCTTCTTATTTGGAGTGTATCTGTGATGATTTATTTTTGTTTGCTTGTTTGTTTGTGTGTGTGTGGTTTGTTTTTTTTTTTTGTTTGTTTGTTTGTGTGTTTGTTTGTTGTGAGTTTTTTTTTTGTTTGTTTGTTTAGTTCCTTGATTTTTGTAAGGAAGTAGATCTGGAGATGAAGAAATCTCCAGAAGTTGAAGACAAGCAGGTGGGACATAAGGAAGAGCCAGCTCTTTCTGGAATGGAACCTGGAGGCAAGAAAAGATATTACAGGTAACTCAAATAAACTGTTATCCTCAGTCTGCTGGGTCTGCAGGCTCCTCTGACTTCACTGCCTAGATTTCCTCTGACTCTAATGAGATCTGGGACACTTAGCTTACAAATAGAGATTCACGAGTAGATATATAAATTTGAGTCAAATCTGTGACTTGAAACACATTTTATATACAGCGCATTAATCTTACCTTTTTCAACCCTATAACTTTGAATTTCATAGCACCGCTTTTCATGGTATAATAGATAGGCTGTGCTCTTACAAAGAATGCCCAAAATTGATGCAGGGATGTTTCCTACTGCATGTATAAGCAGACTCACACAGCATGGCTCTTGTGCATGACAGCCTTGCATGCTGTGGAAAGATCAATACAGTTTTTCTTTCAAAAATGCTAGGGATCGCCCGTGGAAGGGAAATGAACGCTTTTCAGTTTCAAGTTCTCCTTTATTTACCTGGAAGATAAAATGTTATGTGCATATATTCATCTGGTTTTACCCCTGAAGGTCTTATCAGAAGTATTTAATTAGGAAATCTGTTGCTCTGTCCCTACACTATCTACTGCTTGTAAGCCTTGCTCGGGAGCTCACAACCATGTGATCTCAGAGCACACACATAAGAAAAAGAGCATATATCTACATTCAACTGAAAAAGATATTTGATTGTTCATTTAATCGAAGAGGAATGATTTGTGGAGCAGGCTGACACCTTAGCCATTTCAGTTATACCACCAGTTATACCTAGCATGGATCTAGGTCCATGCTGAGAATAACCAGGTTATTCTCAGCCAAAATATTTACATTTTACAGACTTACAAAAAACAAAAACTTCACAGTTATTTCCAATACATGGCCTCACTTGAATTTCTCCCAGAAAATAAAAAATAAATCTTAGAGTAGAAAATCATCTCTAAGAAAAATCTAAATGCTAGCTTTATGGAGGTGGCAGTTCAGAGTAACCTGGACTCTGCTCTTTATTTCTGCCCTGTGCAAAAGTGTAATTGTAGCTTAAGACATCTTGATGTATAGTCTAAAAAATGGAAAGAATAATTTTAGGAATTTCTGTGAACACACTCAGCATATTTAGGTGCTTCAACTCCACGTGTCCCTATCAGACATATTTTCCATTCACAGTTACAGAAAAATACACTTAAAAAAAAAGAGGGAGCATTGTCACAAACAGCAATGCATTCCTGCACTATATGCTATCAGTTGTATGCTCATATTTATTTCTGAGTTTAGAGGATAATTTTCCCAGCATATAAAGGAGCAAGAGCATCTCAGTTATTTAAATGGATTTACTCCTCTTCTACTGCATAAGTTTTGCATCAGGTCTTCTGGCCATTTGTTTGCAATCCTCAAATTGTTTTCAAGTTCTCCCTAAGAAAGCTCAACATTCTATAAAAGATATAGAGAAAATCTTTGCTCTTCTGCCTCAGTTTCTCCTGGAACATTGTCTTGTTTCCATGTTCTGAGAGGCTTAGAGAATCTTTCAAGTACCCTGAACTTCACTATTTTCACTTACTTGGAGAATCTATTATGAGCACCCTTGATATCTCCTCACATCAACATTCGCTATGCAGATAACTTGTTCCTGGATTACCAAGATAATGACAGGGAATTAATAATATTACCATGCTACTTTGAAAAAATTACCTTGCAAGAGTGAATTTGCAACATAGCAAAACTACACTTGGATCTATTTGGGATTATTTTTGTAGAGAATTACAGATTATACATAGAGTCATGCACTCCTATTACCCAGGTAGGATTTACCCCATGCCATGCCTTCTGGAAGTTATCTGAAATAACTAGAATCATAGAATCATAAATTATGTGTCAATTTATTCTAGCTGAAGTTCTCTAACAAGGACGGCTGTATACATAAACAGTTACTTTGATTACATATCTAATGCTCCCTCCAGTTAGGATATAAATTGTCTTAATCAAATTTTCATTAATTTCTTATTCCTGCAGCTGTTTTTTAAATACAATGATGTTGAAATCTTATGAGACTTCTCCCATGTTTTTGCATTAATACAAGAGGATTTAATCTTACTGCCCTACTTCTGTGGTTTGGGAGCACAATCCTTTCTTAAACTGGAAGTCTTGAGTGAACAGAAGGCTTTACAAATTAGCAAGTCGCTGAATGGGGTTTTGTCACCTTCCCACAATAGCTCCAAATGACCTTCCCATTGTAGGTCATTAGAAAAGTTCTAAGAGTTTAAGATTAACTTTTAAGAATGTACCCTGAACAAGACAAAAGGAAAAAAATAAAAATCAAACCAGCTACTCTGTTTTATATAAAGTTATATATCTCAACTAATCTGTTTTGTATTGGGCTATAAATCTAAAAATATCACAGATTTTCCCTACAGAGCTACCTTTCACCCAATGTATTTCTTAATAAACTCATACTCCTTTTAGGCAGATAGGCCTTCATAGCAATTTGAGGAACAATTTCCATTATAACTTTCAACTTTTAGCTATTTCTAACTTTTTCCATTTTTACTCTCAATTCAAACCCAATCCAAACTTGATTTTATTGCTTTCTTACTCCTTTGTGCTTGTTTCATGCTTAATAATCTTGAGCAAAATAAAGTCCTTTCCTTTCTTCAGTCTGCTTTTGTATGTTTTGTAGAGCACAAAAATAAATCTGAATCATGTTCATTGTGTTCTTTTAGATGCTCAAACGCTAACAGAGGTAGACGCTGAAAGCTAACATTCTGACTTAGTAATAGCCATGCCAAAATACAGCCCTTATTGTAAAAGCAACTGATTCTGATTTGATTAAACTAGATGATTTCAACATTTTCATGCTGTTTGCAGTCACTTGGTTTTTTTGGGGGGAGGGGGAGGGGAGTTATTTGCAAGAACAGTCTAAGCCATAATTTAGGGCTGTAAAGAGGCTGCTTGTAAGTGCAACTCAGGAGCCTGCAGCTATGTACTTACCCTGTAAAATGAAAGCACACACCTAAGGAAAAGAGTTTTATGCACAGAAATAAATTTATTACATACCAAAACCATATTGGGAGCAACTATCCTGGCCTTTTTGTAAAGGGTTACAGGTTGTAGGCAACATAGTATTTGCATCTCACTGTTTCCCACAGCCTAAATTCACTGATCGCGTTACATCCTCTTGTATGCTGGCCATGTGTTCCCTCCTTTTCTTCATGCACAGAAATGCCCCATTGTGGTTACAAGGCCAGTAGTAAGTACTGGGGGAAGCAGTCTAGAGAGGGTTGACATCTATGGGATCTGAGGGGTGCAGAGGATCCTATTCTTTTGGAAGGAGGACCTTTGCATGGGAGAAAAAGGAATTTTAGCAATTGCCAGTTGCCTCCAGGACAACTGTGAAAGACTGTGTTTCCACACAGGTTTTGTTATGCATATCCTTGATCTTTGAAAAGCTGAGGTAAGCCACACTCAGCTCATTCCAGAGCTTGAGAAAGGATAAGTTCAAACACATGTGATAAAACAGCTGCGTTTAATATAGGACCATGCTTTAGCTGCTGTCAACTGTCACTCCACGAAGATCAAGCTCCCTACCTCACTTACCTGCTCAAGGTTTTCCAAGCTTCATAAATTGAGAAACTTTGATGATTGAAACATTTTCACTAGAATTGTAAGGAAAAGGAGAACTGTATCTTCTAGCACTGACCTTGCAAGTTTTTTGGTATGTGAGCTGAAGGATTTAGCAGCCTTCCCATCTGTCTCAGCTCCTAATCCTAACAGAATGCACTCTTCTCATCTGTACCCAGCTGTGGGCAGGAGGCAAAACCTCAGAATAGAAAACACATCTCTGGGCTGACTCAGCTCCAGACTGCAGAATTTACTTTCTGAGAAAATTGATTTGTACTGTTTGAATATTACACAAGGAGGGTAAACCTTGAATACTAGTGCTAGCTCTCATCAGGTTGTTTGCTTGATGTTTGCAAATCCCTGGGACTGTGAAATGTTCAGGACCAGATCAAATCACTGCTCAAAGAAAATTCGAAATAGGCATCCACCTGTGAACACAGCAGTGCAGAGGTGAAACTCTTTCAAATACTGCAATCTGTTTCTGTAAAGATGCTGGGAAATATTTATGGATTGAAAAACACCTTCCAGCTCATGCAGTGCTACCAATGCATAGTGTGTCCCTAGGCGAGTTGAAGTGCTCCGACCCTCGAGGCAGGAGCAGAAGCTGCACTGCCTTTAAAGGCAGAAGTCCAGATACTCTCCAGCCACTGAAATGAGGCAGTAACATTTGTCTGGTTAAAGTCTCCTTTATGTTTGATTAAATCATAACTTCAAGGAGCATTCCTTATCTTGTTTTTATAAACATCACAAGGGTGGTAAATGCAGTTTATGCTCTGGCAGTAACCTTCAGATACAACCACGTAAGGGAGTGGTAAGTCTTTAGGTCTGTTATTTTGTTTGTTAGGACTTTTTATTCACATTTTTTTTTTTTTGCTATGGTGTCTCCCAGCTTCTGTTAATCTGTTAAAAAAGATTTTGGCACCTGGTGTCTTTTACCTGTAAAGGCATACAACCACCATTCCTCATCAGAAGTGTGTGTGTCATGTTGGAGGGGCAAAGAAATCCATTTATAATAAATTTCTTTATCCTCTTCCTATTAAGTTACTCTTTTCAACCTATTTCTGAAGTATTATTCTGCAGGAGAAATGCCATTTAAGCAATTGTAAGATCAAAGAGTAAGTTTGAAGTTCTTCTGGGTAGCTGCTTCCTTCTGTTCTAGCCCATATCATTTATATGCTACTGTAAATGAAATTCAGATAAATCAGCATGTGACTCTGTTTCCAAAGTCCTTGGCTAGACCTTACACGGTATTTAATTTCTGCTTTCAATCTTGGGCATGGAGACAAGAAAGATAGTAGAATTTCGATTCCCAGTCCTGTTTCAAAGCATATTCAGGGAAAATATACCAAAAGCTAGTGCTAATCTAATCTAAGAAAGGTGAGGAATTGTTGATACAAACAAGGAAGTGAAGTGAAAACAATTGTGGCAATATTAAATTTACATTAAAATCTAAGGAACATCACATGAAATCCTGATGTTAATGGCAAGTCTAATAATTTATGATAAAAGAAACCTCACAGTTATCACTGAAATTGTTGATATACTGAAAATAATATGGTTCTGAAAAAATGAAAATAGGAATGAAGGTCACAATTCAGAAGCACTTTACAGTGCCTTCAGATCCAGATAACAAAGATACATAGAATCAGAGAATCATAGAATAGTTAGCGTTGGAAAAGACCTTAGGATCATCTAGTTCCAAGCCTCACACTAAACCATGCCACCCAAGGCTCTGTCCAACCTGGCCCAGAACACTGCCAGCGATGGAGCATTCACAACTTCCTTTCGCAACCCATTCCAATGCCTCACGACTCTTACAGTAAAGAACTTCTTCCTCAGATCCAATCGAAACTTCCCCTATTTAAGTTTTCACCTGTTACCCCTTGTCCTCTCACTACAGTCCCTAACGAAGGGTCTTTCCCCAGCATCCCTATAGGACCCCTTCAGATATTTGAAGGCTGCTATGAGGTCTCCCAAGCAGCCTTCTCTTCTCCAGGCTGAACAGCCCCAACTTTCTCATCCTATCTTCATACAGGAAGTGCTCCAGTCCCCTGATCGTCCTCATGGCCCTCCTCTACACTTGTTCCAACAGCTCCATGTCTTTTTTATGTTGAGGACACCAGAACTGTACAAAATACTCCAAGTGAGGTCTCACAAGAGCAGATTAGAGGGGCAGGACCACCTCGATCAACCTGCTGGTCACACTCCTTTTGATACAGCTCAGGATATGGTTAACTTTCTGGGCTGCAAGCGCACACTGCCGGCTCATGTTCATTTTCTCATCAAGCAACACCCCCAAGTCCTTCTCCGCAGGGCTGCTCTGAACCTCTTCTCTGCCCATCCTGTAGCTCTGCCTGGGATTGTTTCGACCCAGGTGTAGGACCTTGCATGTGGCATGGTGGAACTTTATAAGTTTGGCATCAGCTCACCTCACAAGCGTGTCAGGGTCCCCCTGGATGACATTCCTTCCCTCCAGTGTATCAACTGAGCAACACAGATTGGTGTCATCAACAAACTTGCTGAGGGTGCACTCAATCTCACTGTCCATGTCCTTTTAGAGTTCCTTAATATCTGCAATTGAAAACAGTTTAATATTTCAATAATTTCTGCATATTAGGCTTTATTTTCAAGCTGTCAGGTCTCATTGCACCTTTGACCTTTCACAAGATATAAACAACAAATGAGGTTCATCTTCACACCAAGCCCTAAAACCAAAGCTTATGGACCCAGGACAAAACCCTCTTCAGACTATTTTAACACTTGATTTAAAAACAAATTTTGTTATCTGGCATTAACACCAGGGGACAATAATTTCATTTCTATCAAGATTTGATCCTAATCATCTCTGAATAAAGCCTTTTAGAATATGCCTAATTGCTGTTGTGACTGAGACAAACCCGATTCCAGGTCAGGGCTTGCTCCTCGACATTCAAATTGTTTTACTACATTTTTTTCCAGATTGATCCATGCATTTTAATGTAGAAAATAAATATATTTAAGTAGAGAGCTAATGGAAAAGTTATGCATCAAACGTCCAGAGAAAAATAAAGGAGGGTGGGTTGGGCTGAGCTAGGACTTTGAGGGAGCACCTCTGTGAAAGTACTGACTTGCCACCATCAGCACACCAAGATGTGGGAAGAACTCTCTACAGATCAGATGTATTAGGACTCAAAACTAAACCAACAAACTTCTGCAGTAAAACAGAAGCATCATAAGGTTAAAGCAAAAAAAAAGAATCTGAAGACAATTCTGTGTTCTGTATCCAGATGCCAGACCAGGCCCAAAATGCTACAGTCACCCCCCAAAAAACATCACTTTCATTGTCCTCATTACCTCAGATTTTGGAGTTCAGAAATGCACACATTAAATAAACATATTATTTTAATCTTCAGCTAACCTGATGCAGTCACTGTAAAGTGTTTGTTCAATGAACAGGACAACCTTGTAGCCCATATAAGCTTTTAAATGTTGACTTTGCACCATAAAAAGAGTAAAAAAACAGTTGTAAATTTAGCTTTGAAATAGGAGGACTGCTGCAGAGTACAGCTATTGTTTTTGACCCAGTTTCAGTCCTGTTAAAGTTTCTGTGTAGACATGATCCAATTGCTTCCCTCTGTTACTTCAGAGTAACTGTGGGCAGCCAAGAAAGAAAAGCTGTGCTTCACTTCTCATCCAGAGGATAGTTCTTTGTGGAAAGAAATGGATGTTCTTAATTTTCATTTTATTTGCACAGATCTTCGTGACAGCTTGCAAGAAAATTTGGGTCCCATTAAGGAGTTTATACCTTCCTTCTAAACATATTCTCACCAGAATGACTCCTAGGAAGAAGTCATCAGACAATGCAAACCACTGCCTAATGCCTTTCCATGAATTCATGTGTTTTCTCCAATGATATGAGTTGATCAAAACAGACTTAAATATCAGCAAGTGTTAGCCTGGCAAAGCTAACT